>LVTN01000524.1:4718-27984 GCA_001649415.1 Musa itinerans | reverse complement strand
CTATCTGCCACCCGCACCCACAAATGAGGGAGGGTGATTTATATAGATCATATCTCATCTAATGGATTAAACTTTTAGATGCTACAGCATTGATAAAAAAAAATTAAGATTAGCCAATATAGATCCAAGAATATTCTCGGCCACCTCAATGACACAAATTGAGCCTATCCCAATGCTCTCGAGGGAAGCAAGAAAGTGAGACCGACAAGGGCAACCATCGCCTCTCCCCATTCGAGACGAATTCAACGAATTCGATCGTTTCCGTGAAGAAACGATCCAAATCAGGAAGAAGGGAAGGCGATGCCGGTTGGTACCTCGAGGTCGTGGCGACGGCCGGCGAGGCAGTGGTCGGGCCCCCTGATCTCGGTAACGCCGAAGCGTCGCGGCTTCTCCGGCCGGTCCTCGTCCTCGCTGAAGCTCTTCCAACCGTAGTAGTAGTTCGATGCCATCTCTCTCTCTCCCTCCTTGGTCTCTCTCTCTCCCTCCTTGCCGGCATATGAGCTGAGGGAGAAAGGAACAGAACCTTTGAGCGGGTTCTGGAAGCCTCTCCTTCCTTCCGCCAGGCGCCAGCAAAGCCAATTTCGCACGGAGAAGTTTCTATTGGGCTTTTATTTGGGCCTGCGGAGTAATCCTAAGCTACTTTTGTTCTTACACTTCAAAAATATTATATTGACATCTTTATAGATATTGAAGTGAAATATATAAATACATTTATTATAACAGAATTAATTTTACTAATAAAAATATAAAAATAAAGGATAAAAAATAATTTTAATATTTTGGTGATAATTTTAATATTTGCGAAATCAAAATCTACTGTCGAAACCATCACGGAGATCCGTCGCCTATTCGGGTCTTACTTTGATAGGTGATGGATCTCTGCGATAGCTTTGGCAGTAATAGTGGGGTGAGCGCGACAGAGAAGAGCAAGGTGAAAGTGTTGTTGTAAAAGGTTATGATGATATGCTAAGTGATGGCAAAGGAGATGAAAAGCAACGATGAAAATGTCAAGGATGCTCGGGATGTATATGATCGCCTTGCAAGCAAAGCTGTAGGGGTTGAAGAGGGCAGCAACAACATTCACCTATGCCACGAACGAGTATTGGATGAGGAAGCAAGCAACAAAGAGAGGGCACATCTCCGAGCCCTACATCGATAGATAGGTGGTGGATCTTTGCGATGACTTAGCCAATAGACTTCAATTTAATAACAACAAAACACCGATGCAAACGTTTACTATAACACCAACGACATCATCATCCGAGACGAATTCAACGAATTCGATCGTTTCCGTGAAGAAACGATCCAAATCAGGAAGAAGGGAAGGCGATGCCGGTTGGTACCTCGAGGTCGTGGCGACGGCCGGCGAGGCAGTGGTCGGGCCCCCTGATCTCGGTAACGCCGAAGCGTCGCGGCTTCTCCGGCCGGTCCTCGTCCTCGCTGAAGCTCTTCCAACCGTAGTAGTAGTTCGATGCCATCTCTCTCTCTCCCTCCTTGGTCTCTCTCTCTCCCTCCTTGCCGGCATATGAGCTGAGGGAGAAAGGAACAGAACCTTTGAGCGGGTTCTGGAAGCCTCTCCTTCCTTCCGCCAGGCGCCAGCAAAGCCAATTTCGCACGGAGAAGTTTCTATTGGGCTTTTATTTGGGCCTGCGGATTAATCCTAAGCTACTTTGTTCTTACACTTCAAAAATATTATATTGACACCTTTATAGATATTGAAGTGAAATATATAAATACATTTATTATAACAGAATTAATTTTACTAATAAAAATATAAAAATAAAGGATAAAAAATAATTTTAATATTTTGGATATAATTTTAATATTTGCGAAATCAAAATCTACTGTCGAAACCATCACGGAGATCCGTCGCCTATTCGGGTCTTACTTTGATAGGTGATGGATCTCTGCGATAGCTTTGGCAGTAATAGTGGGGTGAGCGCGACAGAGAAGAGCAAGGTGAAAGTGTTGTTGTAAAGGGTTATAGTGATATGCTAGGTGATGGCAAAGGAGATGGAAAGCGACGATGAGAGTGTCGAGGATGCTCGGGATGTATATGATCACCTTGTGGGCAAAGCTGTAAGGGTTGAAGAGGGCAGCAACAACATTCTCCTAGGCCACGAACGAGTGTTGGATGAGGAGGCAAGCAACAAAAGGAGGGCACGACACCGATGCCGACGATGGGGGTGCACATCTCCGAGTCCTACTTCGATAGGTGGTAGATCTTTACGATAACTTAGCCAATAGACTTCAATTTAATAACAACAAAACACCGATGCAAACGTTTACTATAACACCAACGACATCATCATCCACCACCATCAAAACATTAAAATTATCTTTATATATATATATATATATATATATATATATATATATATATATATATATATATATATATATATATATATATATATCAATTCAAATTAATTTTATATACATTACATAGATAGCAAAACCTAAAGAATTGATAGGAGAAATTGACCTTGGCCACAACAAGGAATGTTCTTGAAGCTTGTGGGCTGATAACATCACAAAGCAATGACACAAAGGATAACAGATGAATGAAAAATAGGGCAGCAGTAGTCGAGCTAAATTGCTCTCAGACACATTTCAAATCAGAGACAATTGCATAATCAAGCATATATCCACAACGGAAAAAGGTCATCTGATTGGATTCTTACAGCCAACATACTTACAATATGTGTGCGCTGAACTAACCATCCCAATCATGAAACAAATGAAATTACAAGTTCTGGTAATCTGCCTGAGACCATTAAAATGTTTACAAAATCATTTAGCATGCTGAACCACATCCAACCAAGCCAGCAATTTCCATGACAAATGTGAAATTGGCAGTGATCAAACAGGATAGAGCTGCCAATGTACAACTCCCTCTTCGCCACTCGGGGGCGGTTGGAGCAAGAACATGCCATCTGATCAGTCCGTATCATTGAGATTTGTACAAATGTGTCAGAGGAATAAGCAAAGAAACTTTAGCAAAAATACTACATTAGATCAATGCTCTATCACTAAATAATCAATACAAATTGCAACAAGGAAACTGTACAAATGGGGATATGCTGCCTTGAACAAAAGCTAGACTCCCACAACTACAGGCTGCCGCTGTGTGACAACAAAAGAATGTGGTCAATGATCACTGCAGAAACAGAGACATGGTGTGGCCAGCCTCAGCCTCCCCATCAACCTTGGAACACTGATGGCCTAGTCTTGAGCCAATGCATCATCTCCTTGTCCAAGGGACACTTATTAAGGGCGGCGTCCAACATTGGACTGCCAAAGAATTTAGGGTTGCTCTTGAACACCCATATGCGATCTTTAGGCCATGGCCTTTGTGGATCCTTTTCCTGTTAACAATCATCAGCATGTTTCACTTGTCAGGACAAATGTAATAGAAATAACTAGTTTAGCATTTAGTTCAAAATTTAAATGAATTATAATGACTGGCTTGACCAAAATAATACATGCCATGGTCCAATTTAATCAGCTCATTAATATTCAAGTATGCAAGCATGAACCTACCAAGTCTGTTGACTACCTAAAATTTATGCAACAAAAATGAGGGCATAGGTAATGGTGAAGACAGGTAAGATAGTATACAGATGAACACACTCACCATTCTTGACAACATAAATCTCACGGTTCTGGAGCCATAGACATGTTCTCGCAATGGCTTATGAGACTTGGCATAGAAGGAAGAGATGTCCGGCAATGACAAGCAACCCTTGCGAGCTCTCACTAATCTACAATCTGGGTCTGCATTCACCTGGCTATACCAATAAATCAACTGGCCTAAGCAATAGTTCTCACCATAAGTCTTGCAATACTCCTGGAAGCCTGACCCCATCTTGTCGGCATACTTGGGACCCAAATCGAGAGGGCTGATATAAACTGGGGGAGACATGATAGATTTGTAGTCCTGCATGACATGCTTTAAATTGTTAAGAGTTGCTCAAACAATAAATTGGTCACTAGTATTCTTGTTTTCCCCTATCAACCTTTTGAAACCAACTTACCTGAACTTTAAAAAAAACTTTTGTGTAGGCATATATGTGAATCAAGTCAGCAGCAGCATCATGCCGACATTTGCAGGTACATGGAAGATTTCGCAACTCATCCCTCAACCTGGTAAAATAAAAAGACTATACTGAGAACATATAAGTACCAAAAGACATGAGCAAAACTTGCAAGCAGCACTAGGACTTGCCACAATAATGACTTGCGGAGTTCACTCTGGATGTCATCAGAACCATATGGATCATGGGCCTGAATCTTGGACTTGAGATCACTAAGCAAATCTGCTTCAACATGAGGTGCCATGGAATGAAGCAGGTCCTCAACAAGGGAACCCTCCCCTCTCCAAAGGATTGAAATTAGGCCTTCTGCGTTAAGCTTCTCTACCAGAGGTGGAGCTTTCTTAGGGTCCCCAAACACAGACCTCATTACATACCTTACCTGCAGCATAGTCAAATTAGAGCAAAAGTATTTTACAGTTATCATTTAAGACATAAAGATAAAGACATTGCAAAGGTGAATCATATATAATGCCTTCAGCTAGATGGCTGCTATGAGTACTTAATTGCAATGGGAGGAAATTCCTTGCTGTTATGAATCAAGTGCATATATAGACTAAAGTAGGACATTATAAAGCTTTGAACAAAAATGCATCCAATATATGTACATTAAAATAAAAAAAAACCAGAGATGTCTATAACTGTTGATTTTTGTACATTGCAATGTGGTTTGTCTACAACTGTTGATTTTTGTTTAACATGGATTCTCCATGCTTACAGTGAAATTAACTTGTCAGATGACAAAATAGAGATTGACCTCATCAACCAGCACTATAATCATCCATTCATGTATTCTTCCATCAATATAAAGCTCCAGAAAAGTCCATCAAAAAAAATTATAAGAATCTTAATACCAGGTCTCAACCTGATGCCTAAGCCTGGTGCCAAGTTCCTAGTAAAACCAAATTCAGTTAAACAAGTGCGTGTAACAAGCCCAAAAGGTTGGTTGTGATAGCGGCATACTTTTTTGGTCAAGGTTAAGCTAATGCAATTAGAGCAACCATAATAGAAAAAGAAGAGAAAAAAGACAGGCCCAAGTGTACTTTGAGAAATGCATAAATAATATAAATGATGGAAGGAAGATGGAAATCCATGTTCCGTAAAAAAAATTTCACCTTATCAAGAGTAAGTGCAATGTTCTGAAGCCTTGCATTATAGACACCCTCAGCCTGGCCCATTTAAGAAATGAATTAGTATTTAGAGCAACCAAGACAGAAATAAATAAGATCATGGAATGTGGATCTCAGCATGTACCTGAACCTCTGCATCACTCTTCTCAACCTCAAGACATATGTCTGAAAAGAATTTTCTCTTCTCCTCCAAGTTATGCCTTAGAATTTCATTAGGTAGTTTTGTTCTCTCGAAATTTATGAATCTCACCTTCATTGATTAAAAAAATGATCCTTAGATTAAAGACAAATCAGAAATCATGAAAAGAAATATGAGAAACATGCAGCAACAAGCAACTACCAGATGAGCTGAGTAAGCAACAAGCCAATCAGGCAAACCAGCTAGTAAACAAGTGCCCAGACCAGCCCGACCCAGCTCAAAATAATCATCTTGTGATACAATATTGGCTTCACAAGCCTCCAGCATCAATTTATGACGGTCTAGCACCCCATGGCAATCCTTCAACACCTGACAAAGGTAGCAAGCCAGTGAAAAGTAATTACTTTCTGTATGGTAGAGTTATAAGTCAGTACTAAGCCACAAAGCAATTTAACCAAATAAATTCATCAAAACCATTTATATGTATCATAATCGTACACATGGAGCAACCAATTTTAGTCAATAAACACATGTAGAAGCAATTTACTCTCCAAACCCCCTCCACAACTAAATGACTGGATGACCTTCTATCTTATGAGCACGAATTCAAGGGAAGTTAAGGGAGTAAATGTATGTTTTGGTTGGTTAAAATCAAGGTTCGCAATACCGTACCGTACCAGTGTTTCAACCTGAGCTTGGTACGGTACGATGTACCGAATACTGTAGCACTGCTACAGTACTATTATTACTGTTGCTACAGTGCACTGCTACAGTCAAAATTAATCATAGCCTGTCAAACCGGTACGTACCATCTGTACCAGTAGTGATATGTTAAAACATACATATCACTACTTGTCTACTCTTGATTTTTTTTGGATACATTCAGTACCTTATCAAATTGCATACTTCTCCCTTAACTTTATGCCCATAAATAAAAAGAGATGACATGTCTGTCAATTGGAAGAGAGGACGAAATTTCAGATATGCTCAATAACAGGGCACACATATCTCTACCATATATACCTTCTCAAATGCTTCTTCTCCAGCCAGATTCAGATAACTGCCTCTGCAAACTTGACTACCACATAAACAAACTGATGCTTCATATTCTTCCTTACTCTGCACCATAAGATGATGTGAGACAATGATAAGATATCTATTTGAATGGAACAAAAATTTCTCAAACATGATGCACACCTCTGTCACAGAGTTGTAATCAAAGGTGATTTCTTCACCGTAACCAATTGGTCGTAGAGAATATATTCCTATCTGGTATTGACCATCCACAGCTGTAACTCTGTGCCAAAGTAATTTAAAGGTTTTATTAGAAATCAGAGGTACCAATTATAGTACAAGATAAAAATGAATAATTGTTATCACTTTCACATGTTACACATCAATTCAGTTAATTTGGGTTCTTTCTTGAACAAAGGACACAGAAAAGCTTGTGATAAAAACCTTAACTTCCTTTAATAAAATGCAAGATAACACTCAAATAAATATAAGAAAATATTGAACACTCATAATATAAGAAAATATTGAGGAAAGCTACCTCATCTGACATTTCCAACCTGCCCATATAATATATCCATATGAATCTTGAATATGTTAAATGGCCCACTACTTATTTTGACAATTAATTGCGTTGCTTCAAGACATAAGTCAACTGGGAGATATATAAACAGAGCTTACTTTGCTTCACAATTAGGTCTACAGGAGTGACAGATTCTGCTTGCATAGTTTGCTTTGTGCATAGCATCAACCACAACCAAATCATACCCGTCGCGATCACCCTATTATATTTAATAGCCAGGGAAGTCAGATGCATGAATGATGCAAGCTCAGCATGAATGAATTGTAAAACAGGAGTTAACCAAAGAAATCACCTTTGGCCTCTCCAAATAAATGTTGTAAAATTCAGGGGCTGGATCTTGGCTATTTTTCTGTAAGGACCTAATACCATCTTGCTTCTCAAACCATTTCCAAGCTGGATAGACCTGAATATAAAGAAAATGATACAAATCAAGCTTGTATAGCAACACCGAACTACAAATTTTCTCCCACAACACCTTAATCAAGATGAAGATGCCAACAAGCGTAACAAGATATAATAGTTTGAATTCATAAAAATGGATGGTAGATAAAAGGATCTGGAGAAGAATAACTAGAGTTATATCAAAAAAAATGTACACATAATGAATATGCAGATTCACACAACTTTTGTCCTGCATATAATACAATTATTTTAAGTCCTTAATTAAATTGAAACACAAGGTGACTACAATTATATTGCCAGTGAAAGGACAGAATCCTGAGGGACCTCAAGCAACAAAAAATCATTTTGATAATACGAACATGCTGCATATATGGACCTAACATTCGACCTATCTTGATTTACCAATAATATTGCCTTAAACAGAGATCAACTGTGGGAAAAAACCTATGTAGATAGCACCAATAAGACATACAGCTGGTCCTTGTTGTACCAGAACCTAACCAAGGCAACTATTTTTCTCGAAAGAATCCATGTCCCAACTCAAACATCTAGAAGAAGAGAAGATTCAAGCATAATTTCAGATGTTATGAAGCAGGAAAAAAATATAAAACATGAGAGTAAGTGAAGATGTAATTCATCTCATAATAATTTTTTAGGTAACCTTTGGAATAAATTATCCAAACAAATTTCTATTGTGTTATGCATCAGACTAGAAGAATAAATTCTAAATACCTACCCACAACATCACTAACCTTACTTTACCTATGAAGCAGTCATAGGCATCAATTGCAAGTCCCACATGAATCCCATCTGCCCATCCAACCCAAAGTCAGGTGAGACAGTAAAGCTAGACCAAGCTTGCTTTTCGTTTTTTCAAAAAAAAAAAAAAAAGAATCAAGAGGCAACATCAATCATCGAGCTGGTTTAAGAATAACAAACAAAAAGGGTTGTAACAAGATCGTGAATGTCTCTTTTCAAATGCTCGTCACATATTCTTTGACTAAATCATTAAATTCTCATGTTTCTGAATAAATACTTCACCTGTCCTCTTTCCTTCAGTTAACTCATTTTTCTCTATAGCTTTAAAGTTCTTTCAATTTTGCTTGAATGTTTTTCTTTTTCTGTTATAATAGCTCAAGTTCCATTCTGCACTTGATGCATCACCCCCCCCCCCCCCCCAAAAAAAAAAAAAAAGTCTCTCTTTTTCGTTTCCCATGTTTTTTCTCATTTTTTCTTTTTTGTCAGAGAGGGTTGGCTTTCACCACCAAATGAAATATCATTAAGAACATTTGGAGAATTTAAAGGTCCAAGGGAAGGAAGAACCATGAAAACAACAATTGGCCATGGCAAACATGATAAGAGCCTAAGAGGAGCAGATAACAAAAAATGAAATCAAGTATTAAATAAAATGTTTTATTAACTAGTACAAAAAAATCAAATAATCCAAGAAGTAATACACCTGAATAATTTCCCTGCACAAAAGTTATCAATAGATAGTAAACAAATCCTGAATAGTTCAGACAGAGATTCAGTGACTGAAAAAATTGTGTCGAGCTTAAAACCAGTAATCACAACAAACATGTGCACACAAGGAAAGTGAGTTCAGGATATCAAGAGAAAAATAGTCAATGATGTCAAGCAACAGATTGGTCTCAAAAGTAAATTAAAAAATAAAGGTCACTGTTCTTAAATGTTCTTGTACTGATACAGCCAAATAGGTAAAATATATATCACCTCAATGATCAATTGGGCAAAATGATGTAGCACCAAACAGTATAAGACACGATAGTGGATGCTACAGTAGGATGATAGAAATACAGACAATAATGTGTTAGAATGGATGCATGATGCTGACAAATGAGAATCAGGCAAATAAAGCTAAATTACAATTTGCGAAACAGCATAAATTTCTGGTGATCATTTACTTTTTCACATCATAATATGAAGTCTAATGGCTAAGGTCCATGTGAGATTTAGTACCAATAGGTTCTTTAGGTTAAGACAACTTAACTTTTGTTCATTAATCAAAACATTTCTTGATAATCATCAGCACTTTAGAGCAAGTACTGAGATGAAGCTACCCAGTTTATCAACATTCCACAACTGTGTTTGAATAAAATGATAAAAAATAAAATTATATTATATTACCTCTCCCAGGAACTCAACAACAAAGTCATCTTGTTCAAAGCCTTCGCGCTTGTTGCAAACAACTCCCAGTCCCTAATGCAACACGTAAAAGGAGTTAAAGAAATTAAGGGTAAACAAACAGAATTGCATATAAAACATAAGTAATTTCCACAAGTCATTTAAAAAAGTAAACCTTTCTATATGCAACATAATTATCATCATGACGATTTCGTATGGCCTTTAGAATAGCCTGGCATATCTTTACTGCTCGTTTGTCACCTCCTTCCTCCGCATTCTTCTGCATGTCTTCAACAATAGGTTGCAAAGGATAAACCATTGGGGTGTTACCAGAACCAGTGAAGTGTCTGACTTGCTTATTCAATGTGCGGAGAAGCAACTGTTAAAAAACTCAGGTAAAATTCAAGTGCAACAAAGAAGCACAAAAAGGTAAAATAAGACAAACAAAGGTACATTTCTTCATAATACCTCCTCAATGAATTTGTGTCGATCTGCAAGAGGCCAGTCTGGTTCGTCTGGCATAGAATCAAGGAGGAGGTTATGTGTATAAGGATCTATGCCATACACTTCTTGTTCTATGACTTCAACGCCAAGCATCTTCCTAGGTTTGTATTCCTTGACCTCAGGAATTTCCATATCTGATTCTTCAATACCACTTTTTTGTGCTAATAGTTTTTCAGAATAATCATCAGGTAAAGCAACTCGCATCTTCCTTTGTACTTCCTCCTCATCCGCTACAATAAGATATTTGTCAATAACCTCGTACTTTCTAGTAACAGGCGGAACAAGGCTCACTTTTGTCATGCGAGCACCCCATTCGCGGTCATCTGTCACGACCGACTCAAAGGACTCATCCATTTTGGATGACTCATCCCCTTTTAAGTCCCATGTTCCACTTCCTGATTGAACTTCTAAGTCACTTTCTGTATCAGAAGCAGTACTCTCACCTTCACCTCCATCTTCTTCGGAGAAATCATCTTCAGACGTTTCACTTTCAGAATCCATCTCTTTCTTCTTTAATTTAGAAAGACTCCTTTTAATTTCACGGTCAAATGCATAGGATCTATAATCTGTCCCTCCATTGGCATAAGATGTGTTTATACTCCTATTTATGCCCTTCTTTTCACTTGAAACTTTGTTTTGTTTCTTTTTATATTTAGACTCTGAACATAATCCTGTATCAGAACTATCTTTCACTGCCTTCATCACTTCACCTCTTTCACCGATCAACCTTGGGTTCTCCAACCTCTTAACCAGTTGAATGAAAGACATGATAATCTTCTTTGTATCTCCGGCATCGCCCTGACTTTTTGATCTGTGAATATATGAGCTTTTTAGTAACATATTCAAAGCATAAATTATAAGGAAAACTCTAGAAGGAAACAATGTTCAGTTAGCAGCAGGATTGACGCAGATGAGAATCTCCAGAAGCAACTTCTAGGAATGGTACAATATGAAATGGAAGAAATACCAAATTCAACATAAATAAAAGTCAAACAAAAAAATTTCATTCTTCATACAAGTACATTAACAAATAAGATGTCTCACTTCAAAATCAATCACAAACAAAGAGAATAAATCTTACTTGAATGCATCCCGACACATTCGACTGATGTCATCCTTAATAGAGTTCAAGCCATGTCGAACATAATAACCACTTCTCATCCTATCTTCAATTTTTGCAATCTGTCACATATATCATATAGTAATGAGAAGATAAACAAATCATTTTCATTCTGGAAAATATCAGAAAACTATGACAAAAGACAATAATGTAGGTACTAGGTAGTACTTTGGGCATAAAAAATTCGGACTTGCTTCCCCTCATGATGTCCTTCAAAGTATTGGCAATAAACTCCTCCATCTTCTTATAACTAATCTCAGTCTTCCTGTGTAACCAGCGCCTCATCTGTGCATCCCTTGATAAAAGTTCTGAGGACCTTCTAGCGTCCACTAACTTGGGTCGTTTATAGACGCCCTGTGTGAATTTGAGGCAAGACAAGTTCTTTCTATCAAGACAGTTAAACTCACCATTACAATAGTTCTCTAGATCATCAGATTCTTCCAGATGACTGCCTAAGGATCTATAGGTTCCTGTTATCTGCTTAAGGCTCCTTATTTTTGAATAGGATTCCTCATGATTCTTAGTTTTGCATGGACCTGATCTCTTTATCCAGCTAATATTTGGATGCTTTGCTTGTATTTCCTTAAACTGATTGCACCCTCTGATGTCAATATAAGATATGCATGGAAATAGCCGGAGAACTTCCTCAAGAGCACTGGCACTAACATTATAGCATCCCGTTAAAACAAGAGATGTAAGATTTTTCTCGTCATAACAACCCTGCAAAATCAACTGAAGTTAGTCTTATACCAAGTAAACAAGATACAAGGTACTTGCAAAATACAACTCGAGATTAACCTACCATAATACTCTGAAATACAGCATCAGTACATTTTGGTCCAGCTGAGGATAAATCAACATGTCTGCATATAATTTTGTAGAAGTTTACTACTGAATTCCAGTGTTTACAAGTAGCAGCAGAAGAGAGAAGTGATTTCATATCACATTTTAGAAAATGAAAGACCCTTCCTAGAATACGACCACTCAGTAGACCCCAACTTTCATTCTCTGTCTGGGAAGTTGTAACATTGTCTTCAAAGATATCGACCTCACCACATAAGTCCTCGAACGAGTAGTCATTCTTCTCAAAGGGCAACAAAGCCTCTTCCAAATCAGAGTCCCCATCACTTTCACCAGAGAAAAATCGTGCTCTTTTTCCATCACGATATATCACATCCTCTGCATAAGGGCAAAAAATTTCGGCATCACAGATCATAAAAACAGATAACACAATAAAAGAAAATGTAACAACCAAAACCACTAGTTGTGTTCTAATATTCATATATCAAAGGCCATTATCTGCTGCTTTAGAACACTGGCCAACCATTCATATAACAAACTGAATAATTTGCCAGGAGTACATAAAACTTATTAAACTGAACAAACCACCATCCTTAATGTATGTCTACGTATAATTGTGTATAAATGGATATACACATATGTTTTTTTTTCAAACATATTGATCCTAATATGTGCAAATATATAGCAACTGAAAAAGCCAAAATAGAAGGGGACCCAATTCACTAAATTACTGATCAGTCCATAATACAGACTCAGGCGCACAATCGTGTATGGAAGATTTCCAAGAAAATTCCTGGATTGTAAAGAATACGTAGTGGAACAGAATAAATAATACATAGTCCAACACATGAACAAACCTGGTTTCCAGATACTGTTCCCTGACAAATTATGAGCTAAAACAGCAGAGCTTTTTGTGATAGACGAGTTAAATGGAAAATGTTTATCCATTTCCTTCTTAGGTTGCTTTGCACTAATCCATGGATCCAACACCTCATTAATAGCAGCAGCAAACTCCCGGTTCTTGTATGATTTCATAACAAGTTCATGCAGCTTTCCACGTGTATAGCCAATAAATTGAGGGTATGAGATATGTAATGAATGAGAAGCATTATTTATATTGTTACATGGTGACTGCACAAAAGAAGACAAGGAACTTGCAGTGGATGTCCTTGCTTCTTCTTCAGTATTGTCAGCTTCAGAAGACTTGAATTTCTTGGTAATGGGAAGCCAGGTATTATCATTCTTGCGGAAGACACTGCTTTGCTCTAGGATAGCACCTTTACCAACTAACTCTTGCAACTCCAAATATGACAAAGGTCCATGTTCATAACCAGCACCATCTAAATAAAACCAGTCACCCAAATTTACTGATAACTCATCAATAGAGCAAATATGATCCTTTGGGACATTGAGGTCAGTCTGGCATTGCTGCAAATTCTGTGAGTTGTGTTCATCAAGCTTCTTTGATCTAGAGGGACCTTCATGCTGCAAAATCCTGTCGCTAGAAGAGTGTGATCGTGAAGATCTTGAAGGATGTCGCTCACTGCTTCTGACTCTCATACGATGTTCTGGAGAACCCTGATCTTTCACAACACAAGCATTTATGCGAACAACTGGAAGAATTGAACCTTTTACGCCCTTAAGAAGCAACGGCTTGGTTTGGCCTGATCTGCTAGTAACCGTACTTTTGCTTGGATCACTGCTGCTCTCATTATTATCATCTATTGACGAGAAAGCCCAAAGAGGCATATCAAACCTTTTGTCACGGGAAGGATGGTAAAGCTCATCCTTTCTGTGCCAACGGGGATCCTTGGACTCAGATTTTGACATCTGACAAAGAGGATAGCCTTCATTGATAACAAGTTTCCGTCTGTAGGATCTATCTTGACCTACCTCATCATTTCTCTTCCAGTCACCACCTTTGCAAGACCACCTGCCAGCAAACCAATCGCTAGAACCACCACTAGGAACAGTATGATCCTTCTCAGAAAATGCAACTGGCCTGATTTCACTGCTTCCTTTTGATAAGCCTTCAAAATCTCTTCCAACACGCTCATCTCTCGGATGTATGAATGGTGTCTGAGATTTGAACCTTGAGAAACCTGAAAGCCACATGTGTATTGAGAATATCAGAATGGAAAGCAGATGCATGTTTTTCATAATCTAGCTACTTTTTTTTATCAATTTTTCACAAAAGAACAAAGTAATAAGAAAACATGCGACAACAGCCAACACATATTTTTGTAGGTTCTAGCCATGAGGGATAACCTTAAAATGATTTTACATTCAGTCTTCTTCCAAAATCTGCTTTCCTGAATCTAAACATTTCTGTAGTCTATGTACTGATTTTAATTTTTGCAAACCATTGCAGATGTCAGAATTGAGGATCTAAACTAGCCAATGAAGAAATAGTAAATAATAGGAAGAGAAGAGGCTGACTAGTTGGAAGCTCTTTTTCCCATAATTCACATTTTGATTTTCTAATGTGGAAAAATGAAGAATCTCGATCAGAATTAGGGAGAAAAGAAAGAAGCTGGAAACAAGTCAAGAAAGAAAACTGGAAATCAGAAAGGAAAGATACAAGGCTGAATGATCACTAGCTATTTTTCCAAATTCCTATTCCATCATTCTCCATGCATGCCAAATTGAAGCATATCCACTAAAGTAAAATATGACTTTTTGTACATAATTAAATAAAAATGTGGCATTTCCACAAGTACAGGACACTATCATAAAATAGATGAAATATTAAGGGCAAACAGCTTAAGGTGAAACCCTAGAGAGAGAGAGAGAGAGAGAGAGAGAGAGTGTGCAAATTTTCTTTTCGGAAGAATGAGAGGGAGGAATACATTGTACCTTCCAATTGACCCCATTTTTCCCAATCTGCATGTTCAAATGTTGCATTCAGTGCTTCTGCAAAGGTGTACATTTCCACCAAAAGAAAATTAATTAAAACAGTTATTGGCATAAAACCTTTGGAGCATGTCACTATGCAAATAGACCAGATACTGGCCAAGCTTGACACCAATATGGTACTGGTTATTCTTATGCCTCGCTGAAGATGTAGGATCTGAACGCAAATCTTTCCCCAGAACAGCCCTATTGATGCATCTAATAAATAAAGTTTTAGAAAATAGCAGTGTTAATAAAATTACCTCCAATTATCTCAAGCTCCTTTCCGTCTATTATGGTGTAACCATCCAACAAAGTCTCAACTCTCTCATCAATATGATAATCTTCAAGATATTCTGGTAGAACTGAAGAGCAATCTGTATGCAGCTCCTGCTGCAGCAAAGTAGAACTAGATGTTTCTGGACAAAGAATTCCAGCATCAACTAACAAATTCCCTGGGGCTTCTGGAGGGCTTACCATCTGTGTGACAACATCTGAAACAACAGAGGACAAGTTCAAAGGCACCAAAGGGGAAGCAGCATTTTCAACAGTTACCCACCTGTCACTGTCAGCATGTTTTATCAAATGATCAGAATGGAGGACCCCTTCATCCACCAGATGTTTGAGATCAACTAGTTTTGAGGGTCCTTGTTCCATACCAAAGTGATCAAGATAAAACCATTTTCCAGCATCAATATTGGATGATACAGGATCACGGGGTGGTGTGTCAGATATATCCATATCCTCCTCCATTGAGGATGGATCTTCAAGAACCCCTGCAGGGGGAGGAGGTGGTGGAAGTGCAGGTGGAGGAGGCAGTGGTGGTGGAGGAGGAAGGGGAGTCTCGCTAGACTGCCTATTTGAATTCTGCAACAATTTTTCCTTATTCTCAGCAGCACATCTGTCAGAGCTGCTCTTATTTGACTTATTCTTAAGAATATCTTTATCACTGTACTCCTTTCGTCCCAATCTATCATCATGTCTGCTGGACTGCTGCTTTTCACTGCTTCGATTTTTCTTGCTTGACTCACGGTGTTCTGCAGCATGACGGATATCATGTGGTGACCTCTCTGAATATGCCGGAGTCCGGTCACGGTAATCATGGTGACGAGCTCGTTGTCGTGGAGACCTATTAGAATGGCTTGGAGTGTGATCCCTGTGATCTGAGTGGCGACTCTTCTCATGTGGGGATTGGTCCAGGCGACGAAGACTTCGCTCTTTGTGATCACGGTGGTGGGCCCGCTCCTTTAGTGATCGTTCAGAACAATCTGGGCTCTTTTCATGTGGAGACCGGTCCAAGTGACGAGGACTACGTTCCCTGTTATCCCGGTGGTGGGTGCGCTCCTTTGGTGACCGTTCAGAACATCCTGGGCTGCGGCCATGGGAACCTCGGGAAGCCAAGGATGAGTCATTGAACCTAGAAGATGAGTGCTTGTTGATGGATGAAACCTTCGAGACTGAAGAGGTCTCATTTCTTCGTGAATTAGTGGAATAATTAATCTCTTCAGGCTTCCAATGTGTCTTTGAACCTGATTGATCAGATGAATCAAAATGGTGCTTGTGGTTACTGATCTCAGACTCTACAGCTTGCCATTTAGGCCACTTTCCCATATTTCCCCCCATATCACGGCTCTTTCCATTGCTAACATCGTGCTTAACCTCACCAGGTTCAACTTCAGAAGGTCGTGAGAATTTCTTAGCATCCCTCTCATGCATGCTGCCATCAGATCTTGATGAAGACGACCTCTTCCTGAAGTCAATATCACTTGAGCGTCCATCTTTTCTCCGGTGACTGTCCTCCAGGGTGCGCTCTAGATCACTTTTTCTTGATCTCTCTGGAACAAATTCACCCTTCTCCAAATCCACCTTCCTTCCTCTGGATGACTGATAGAGAGACTTTTCCAATTCTCTAGATGAGTTCCATTTACCAGGCACAAAATCCCTCCTTTCCAGCTCCCCTTTATTCCGCCTATCTGAAATGACTTCTCCCTTTTCCAACTCATCTCTCCTCCGTCTTTCTCCCACCTCAAGTTCACTTTTCCTCCATTTCTTAGGAACGAACTCCCCCTTCTCAATTTCTCCATTCTGAAGCTCCCCTTTCTCCAATTCCCCCTTTTGCAACTCTCCTTCCTCCATCTCCTCTTTCCGATGCCTCTCCAGCCCAAGCTTCCCCATCTCCAACTCCCCATCCTTCACCCGCCTATCGAATTTCAGACCTTTTACAACACCAGACTCGCCTTTCCTCTCGACCTCCTCCCCCATCTCGCCATTCCTCGCCTTCTTCTCTGCCATAAAGGGGCTTGAAGTAAGCACGCCTTTGCCGCCACAGAGTGACTCCGGAATCGGGAACCTCTCCATGATATGCTGCGAGGGTGCGCACGCGACCCCTCCCTCTTCCATGGAACTCCACCCGGAACCCTAGGGCGGGTCCAGAGCCTGACCCGTGCCGCCAAAACCCTAACTTTCGACTGCTTCGAGGCTGTCGATGCTCTTCTTCGCATCCGCAGCGCCTCCGACCGCCGGCTCCAGCCGAAACCCTAACAAACGGCAAGATTAAATCTTTTCATCACCCAGACGAATCAAGAACCAAGAATGAACGCAATGCAAGAATTCCGGCAAGAAAGCATTGGAATCCAAAATTCCGCGCCGGAAACCCTAGAATTCTAGCGGAGAAAAGGAGAAAGCGAACAAGGGTGAAGGGTGGGGAGGGGAAGCCCACCGTGCAGGAGATCGACGAATTGGAGCCGTCGATCCAGAGATCTACGGCGGGGTTGCTGCAGGGAAGAGTCGAACGGAAGCCTCCTCGCTCGGTATCTCCCTCTCCGGTGCTCCTTTCGCGCTCTCTCGCCCCGCCCGACGACCTCGCTGTTATATTCCCTCGGCCGCGCTCGCTCCCTCGCTTCCTCGCTCGCGACGGGGGAGAAGACAGAGTAATATATTGTCCAAATAATCTCGCATCTTTTCGTGCTCGCGGTCATTTTAATGGCCATACAAGCCTGATACGGGGTATACGGTAAGCATACCGCCCGGTGACCGCCCGACAAGTCAGCGGTCAAGGGGTTTTGGAAACACGACAACCGACCCACATACGAAGCCCAGAAACGAGAGGACGAGATAACCCAGTGAGACCGGGGCCCACGATACATACTAACAGGTTCACACTCGGGTTACGTTTGTTGGTTCCGCAAATCTATTCAAGCGGTCGAGGGGCTCAAAGGACAACTGACGACCCGCGAAGAGAACCGGGACACGAGAGGACAGTTTTCACCGGATGCCAGGGGGGCCCACACTGTTCTCAGATGAGTTCTTCTGTGGGTGCTTTTATTGTGGGGTACGTTTCCTTGTCTCCGTGACCCCGTTCTTGTTCACAGTGAGACTGAATAGATTCCAACATCGAGTGAGTCGCCAATAAACGTCATGAGCTCTCTTCCTTAGCTATCTCACTTTGTAGTCTATTTTGCATGAGAACTTCTCTGGCACTGTAGAAAATATTTCAATTCTGCAGGCAATCCGCAGACTACAATGATATGATATCTTCTGAGGAAATGATTGTCTTGAGAAATATATCTGTCTGGAAAAATAATAATAATATTTATAATATTTAAGATCACGAAAAGAAAATGGATGAGTAACGAACGAATAGATAATTGTCTTTTCATGGAAGCCTAAATATTAAGATTATGTAATTAAAAAACAAATAATATTTTATCAACGTACTTCGAATCTTTAAGTTTTCACAATCTTATTATTCTTATTGATGTACGCACTAATCTTGAGAACACGAAGGTAACAACAGTGTATATACGTTCTCGCAATTATACAGGGGAAAAGAAGAAACGTGTCCTTCGGATTGAGCCCAATATATAAGGCGTCTCCTTCCCCCACCCACCCGTCGCCTCCTCTTTCTCGATCGAAGTCCGCTTGATTTCGTACTTGGTTGCTGCGGCAGTTCATCTTCTTCGGCATCTTTGGCGGCTGCTTTGGTAGATCTAATAATAATTTCCTTCTTTCACCGTTCCTTGTGGAAATCTGTTGACTAGTTTTTAGGGTATTATTTTCTCTCATCTAGGTTTTCCTTTCTTCCATCTTCGAACGAGAACGAATTGAAGTGCTACTAAGCCTCGCGGACCCTTCTGAGCATCTTTTGATTCGGTGCGCGCTATAAAGATCTGATCTTTCGTGAAACATCCGTGTTTCTGGTTATGGAAACTGGATTTGGGGGTTTGTGAGCTTGTTTTTTTCTCAGATTTCCTCGAATAGATTGATCTGTACTTTTTATGTTGTTGTTGGTTGGTTCTATCAGGGCAATCGGAAAGCAAGATGTTCTATTTGGGGTACTGTTGTCTACCATATTGTAGAGGAATAGTAAGTGGGAACCTCTAATAGAAGTCGGTGTCTTTTTGATGCAGGTACACCGGATACATCAGTTTCTACAAACTAAAATGTGAGTACCACATTGCGCCGATTAATTTCAATTGATGATCTTTATCTTGTTCCTTTTTTTCTTTTGGATTGTATGACTCAATTTATTTGTCACCCGTAGGTTTTCTATCCGTGCTTATGCCATTTTATGTGATTAACAGAAGTTACAATCAACATACCATGTTAAAAAGCGAAAAAATGCAATGTTGTTCTCTAATCCAATATGCATCTAGGGCTATATGCTATCTCCTAGTGCTGGAAATTTGTTCTTCCACTTAATAACTAAATGTTTTATTACAGTTATTTTCCACCAAGAAGACCCTTTTTTTTCTTTGTGGAGCATCGGATGTTACAATTAGTTTTTTGCTTCAATTTTAGGGCGGATGAGGAACCAGTTGATCCAAAGCAGTATCTTGAGGATACTTGCAAACCGAAGTGTGTACGGCCTTTACGTGCATATCAGGTATTTAAGATTGCATTATCATGTCTCATTTCCCTGAAGCTTCATAGCTTGTCATCTTTTATGCACAACTAGTGAGACTTAACCAGGTAGAGAGTTTGGAATATACTTTTTGTAATTGAAGTGCAGATGAACTCTTTATGAATCAACTCCAGATTTTTTGTGTTCTATTGATCAAGTGCTTCTAGTAAATCTGATAAAAGTTTGTTTTCTATATCCCCTTATTTCTGTTCTTGTCTCTTATGGTTCTTATTTCGATAATTTTGGAACTGTGATTGCAATTCCTTTAGTGAGATCTGCTTTAAATATAAATTCTGACCTATTCCTATTGTTCGATATGCTTAAAGATCTTTCCTCTAGCCTTTAGTGTAATTTGAACATATTTTAACTTTAAATTTTTAATAACTAGAAAATGATATCTTTATTTTTTTCTTATTCTTTATTGTCATGGGATCTATCAGATACACTTCACTTTGCAAAAATGTCATAGTACTTCACCAAGATACCAACAAGTCCACTAATTTTTTTTTAAACAGTCTGTTCTCTGTATTTCCCCTTTTTGTGTTTAATTAGTCCTACTACATTAACATTACTAAATGTTATTGCTGTTGGTTCAAATAACCTCAGCTATGTCATTTTCCATTTTAGCATTCTGTTTTAGTTAGTTTACCAGAGATAAATCCGAAGCAACAATTGCTCAAAGCTATCCTTATAGGCTGGAGGCTCTGTTTTCTTGCATTTGACGCTTGGTCAGCATCAGGTCTTGGTGCTTCTTGATGGCTCTTTGTTTAAAAAGTTGGGTTTCGGTCTCTGATTCGAATAGGAGCACGTCATGCTAATGTGCCTCGCATGATCTAGGTTAATGGCTTAGGCGCTGATGACCACATTTAACTGTCCATGTGGCTGAGTGCCCTCACATCTCATGCACAATGACGCAATTATGAAAGGCACGCTTTGAGCACATTGGACTGTTCATGTGACTGAAAGCCCTTGGGTCCTAGGCACAATGATGGTTGTTTTTCCGTGGTCATTTTATAAATATAGTCTTGGTTTTGGATCTCGTTTTTCTAAGACTGATCACTTCCTGGTGGGTATGTCTCTTCTACATGTTGGTTTCCATGAATGAGAAAATATAGGTTAGTAGGTTTTTGATAAGTACATTTAAGTATTAACAGTTAAAATACAGAACATGTTACTGTTACTTGGACTTAGTTCTTAAAGTTATTTTCACAAAAGTATCATATGCCCTGATTGATTATTTTTCTGTTCTTTACCCTTGTCTTTAAGAAATTATTTGACGATCTGCAACATGCATGCTAAAACTCATGCAGGCATGCGTTAAGAGAATCAAAGGAGATGAAACTGGGCATAAGCATTGTACTGGGCAATACTTTGATTACTGGAAGTGTATCGATGAGTGTGTAAGTACACTTCTCTTTTGTGCATCCATTTCTTCCAGGAAGGAGTAAGAGATGAGCATCAGCTGAAACTTCTTTTCGACCACAGGTTGCACTTAAGCTTTTCAACAAACTGAAGTGATCGGAAAGGAATCTACATTTCAATAACTTTCATTGAATGGAAAGATTAATCTTTCTGTAAATTTTTCAAAAGAAAGTAATAAGAACAATTGCCTGGTAGTAACTGCTATGATGTTCTTGTGATCAGCCATTTTGGGCACTAAGATCTGTTTGACAATACTACTTCATAGAACAAAAAATTGTTCTTCAATAAATTTTCCTCATCAGGTTTTTCCGATCCTTCACATCAACTCTGGCATTCATTTGGTTCCCACTATGTGCTAAATTTACTTCAGTGAGTTTTTGGTTCTTGTGGCTGATTTATTTTCTTTGAAAACTTCGAACTTTTAACTTTTGATGCTTGTTATGGGAACTTCTGCACAAGGAATGGAGTCATATTTTCTACAAATGGCAAATGATGAAGACGAATATTTTATATCAGCAACATTTGATCAAACAATAATTTTTTTTTACTAATAATATGGGTATTCAATCTTGGAAGCTTATTATGAATTTATTTAAACTAAATTAGTCAGCATCTTCGAAAGATTTATATCGACGAATGACAAATGATGAAGACGAGATTTTATATCAGGACCATTTGATAAAACAATAACTTTTTTTTACAAAAAATATGGCTATTCAATCTTGGAAGCTTATTATGAATTTATTTAAACTAAATTAGTCGGCATCTTCAAAAGATTTATATTTAGATGCCTGTCATGCTGTTTGCATAATGTGAATGATGTAAGATTTTGCCAGATTTAATTGTAAACCCATTTCATCCATTGCCTATAATATAAAAGTATTTGTCATATCCTATATTTATAAAATATAATAAATTATCATTTTATTATTCATAATTTATAAAATATATTTTTTTCTTCAAATTTAAATTTTTATCCTTACAATAATATATTCTATAATAATAATAATTTATAATTCTTACTAAGTTTCTTTTATTTAAGCTTTAGATCTATTACAAAGTTGTAGATTACTTTAAAAATAAATATAAAGTAAAAATATATCAATAACCACACATATTTATAAGAACATCAGAAAAATCATAAAAATAATCTTTAATATTCATGAAACAAATATCAATAATTTAATAAGAAATGATAATATATTGATTTATCATAAAACTTATACATCAGAAAAACGATGATAATTTTTTACGTAATAAATAAAATTATACATCAGTCACAAAGGTGTACATGACACCCGATGGGATGGATTCTCCCAATAGCATATGGAGATAATTCATATCACACTCCCAACAACAGATGGAGTGATATCCCTCACTCGCCTAAGTGGCCTTCTAACCGCGGATGGAGGAATCATCTAGTCGTCACATCTAACGATCCACTAATCCCCGAAGGAAATCGTTATAACTACCCTCAGCAAAGATATATAAACATCCACGATCATTCATTTACATTCATCCATTCATTCACGCATGCATCCAAAAAATAGTATGATCAAATATTAAAAGAGACTATGTTTGATATATAATTTGCTAGACTATGTCCATTGGCGGCTTTGCATTGTGATAAGCCTACAACTCCTTTTACGTATTACACTTCCGATGTAGATCACTAGTCTAGTCACATATACTATGTGATAACAATCATATCAATATCATAAACTTAAAGAAAGTAAAAAATTAATAATTATTTTTAAATAATATCTTTATATAAATCTTTTAAGTTCATCAAATCATAAATGTATGAAACAATAATCTTTTAATATCTCTCGATCAACTAAAACCCTAATTGGAATAGCTTAATTGATTTAAACTAAACTCAATTCGATTATTACCTAATAGAACTAACCTCAAATCGTTATAAAACCTATATGGAATCACCCTAAACGGGTCTAATTTGGATTTGATTAATCTCAATTAGGTCAAGTATGTTTGAACCGGTAAAGATGGTTTGGAATCACACTAAATCGACTTTAACTGATCAAATCTGTTTGATTTAGTCAATTAACGAGCTCAAACTAATAAAGAAATAAGAAATTGGACTATATCGTATAGTGCTA
>LVTN01000523.1:167598-206062 GCA_001649415.1 Musa itinerans | reverse complement strand
TCTTTAAAGTGTATGGCACCCACACCACACCGACGACACACTCTTGGAATCAATGCTAAGCCTCCCCTAAATAAAGCACTTTCCTCACACGCCATAATTCTTTTTCGTTTTCGATCCTAACCTTCGTCCTCAAGCATGGAATGCTAGCAGCTATAAAAGAGGTGATTGGATGTTCCTTTAACCGACAAAATGCTAAACACAATCCATGTCGGAACATTTCATAGAATAATCCTTGTTAGAGAAGCTTTGGTTGTTCCTTGTCGTTCCTTTGGATGTTACTCGACAAAGTGTCAAACACAATCCATGTTAACATTTCATAGAAAAATCTATGTTAGAGAAGTTTTGGTTGGTCCTTGTCGTTCCTTTGGACTTTGATATTCCAATCTTCAAGGCCGTGCCTCTCTTACTCTCTCTCTCTCTTTCCCTTTTTATTTTATTTGTTTATACGTTCTATATTATTTTAGAGTATGCATACTTGAAGCTTTTGACCAACACTTCATTTTTATTTTCATCTTTGTCCGAAATGATGCAACAATCAAAATAATCGTCAGATTATAAAAAATATGACAATCACGGATTTGATTAAATTTTAAATGTCCAATCTATTAATAAATTGTACCAAACTCATAATGCATAATTGATATTGGTCGTTAAATTTTTATAATTGATATTATTTTAATACATGGACGGAGTTTGAATAAAACAAGGATATGGTTCAACTATCATTGTAATAATCATAAAGCGAACTTTTGATCTAAGCATCAAGATTAGAGTTAACAAAAGTTTATGCCATCGTCAAGAGATACTTAGTATTTGTATCTCATAGTTTCAAATTATACTATGTCAAGCAAATTCATATTGATTTTTTTCCTTTTTTCTTTATGAATGACTAATCATTATCTCGAGCTTAACATTTGTTGGGGAAAATATTTCATGTGCAAGATGAAAATTAAAAATAGTCACATATTATTAAACCAAGTAGATAAGTTTGAGTAAAAAAGAAAAAGAAAATGAGAGAGCTATACAGCAAGTTTTCTAATTGTTTATTGGTAAATTTGGAGATTCCTCTATCATTTCAAAGTTATTCGAATGCAGTTATTATAACCTTTTATCTAAAGCTTAAATAATACTTTTTTTTTTTTCTATTAGATGTATAACAACAAAATAATCTTGGAATCATCAAAGCACGCAACCAATTTCGTAAGCAAGCTCTAATGAAGCCTTTTTTCACTCTCCACACTTTCTTTTGGCTTCCGATTATAATCTTGATCTCTGGCATGCCATCATCCAATGTCTTTGACCGACATAATCCAATGCAAACATTTCATCTAATAATCTTTCTTGATAACTTTATTTTTCCATGCAGTTCGTTCTAATCTTCATGTTTTTTCTTTCATTTATCTTCCCTCGAGTGCCTTCTACCCTCTTTTCGTTTCTTCTTTTTCATTTAGCCTTTTTTTTTCCTATTTATTCTATATTACTTGGAGTTTTTCTATTTGTTCTATAGTACTTGTAGTTTGGGTAGGAGTGATGAGGATCTCATTTTTTTGATTAATGAACATTCCACTTTAATAAAGTTGTATGTGCATGCCACCCACACCATCATACTCTTGGAATCAGCTTAGCTTTTGTCATCAATGCACGCAACCGATATCATAAGCAATCGCTAATTATGAAGTCCTTTCATTACTCTCCACACTTCATTTTGGCTTCCCATCTTAATCTTTATTTCAAGCATGCCACAACGCAAGGGAAAAAAAAAAAAGGTGAAAAAGGTTGATAAAAAGAAAAAGTATGGATGCCAATTTTATGCTTTAGATATGCCAGTCTTCATATCAATGCTTTTGTTTGTTCCTCACAGTTCTCTCGTGCTTTAGATATGCTAATCTTCATGTCTTTTCTTTCACTTATCCGTACATACGTGCCTCATACACTCTTTTCCTTTCTTCTTTTTCTTTTTAGTATTTTGTTTTTCCTGTTTGCTCTACATTATAGAGTCTACATTCTTGGAGCCTTTCTATTGAAGTCTCTTTATCTTGTTTATGCTAACTCTTAATTTTGCTTCTCCAAATGCTTCGGTGCTTATAGGATTTCCAAATTGTGCAATTTTCCTTTTTCTTAATAGTGATGATGATCGATCTACTAAAACAACCTGTGATGAAATTTTAATAACGAAGGATTTATTTTAATTCGTAATGTCTTATCTATTAATAAAATGGAGGCCAATGGCATTTAGTTATTGACCATATTTAATCTTATAATATTTGTTTAGTAGATATCAATCTAATTTTTAGTTGAGATATTATAATTTGATGCATATATGCTCTAAATCAACATGTGATATGGTTTGACTATCATTGTAACGTTGTTAATAATATTTTAACTTTTGATCTAAGCATTACATCAAATTTAGAGTTAAGTAAAGGTAAGATACCGTTCGACACGCTTAGCATTTGTGTCTACCATAATTCAAAATTTACCATCCCAAGCAAACGGATATGAGTTCGACACGCTTAGCCAAGCAAACGAATATGAGATTTTTCCTTGTGAATCACTAATCGTATATATCAAGTGACATAACCAATTTTATTAGAAAAATATTTGTATTTAAGATGAAAATTAAAAAAATATAACACATTATTAAGCAGAAAAATAGTCAAGCAATTTATAATATGTTTAGTACAAAACAACTTAACATTTTAGTTTGTGATAGTATATATCTATATAGTGGACTTAGTTTTGAAAGCGGGTACTTCAAGTAATTGATCTTCACAATGATGTCTAAAAACGGGTACTTCAGGTTGAACTCATCTGGGTACCATCTATAAAGTCAACCAAAAGATACAATACAGATGAAGAACTCAAAAAAGTCAATCAAAAGCTCGTACAAAACAGTATGAGCTTAATCTTAAAAAGAACGTACGACTAAATTATACAGTATGCAAACAGGAAGAATACTTAGTTTTCAGAAATCATTAAGAAAAGTTCATAACTAGGAATTGTGGCAATTTGACTCTTTGTTTGTTTGTTTTTTTTTTTGTTTTTGTCATTTTTGTCTTGTTTTTTATTAGTTTCATTTCTGCCTTGTTTTTGAGTGATAATCCAATTTTTAGCTTAAGCCTTCGGATTCATAAATGCGTTGAGGTCTTAAGATCACCTATAGAAATTCAAACGAATGCAGATATATTTGGATTCTAAATCACTGCAGAAAAATCAGGAGGTTCGATCTATGTGATTGCAAATTTCATTTTGTTTGCAGGCAATAATAATAGAGGTAACAACAAGATTTTCTTTTTTTTGACAAATATTGAGCTTATCAGACCATAACCATATCCTGATGTACAAAACCCTTTTCCTTTGACACTGTTTTAAATGGAGTCAACTTCAGTGACTATGGTCAGAATGGCATTAACTTCAGAGGATGAGAGATGAAAACAGTCAGAATGGAGTCAACTTCATCAACATTCTCAAAGGTTGAGAGATGAAAACAGTTACATTTACATAAATTCTCCTTTGTTTAGAGCTATCAGACAATTAAGTGTGCCAAGAACATGAAAGATTTACCACAAGAAGAGGAAATAATAACAACAACCTGATGGATACTACCGACATTTGAATAAGGTTTAATTCATTGTTCCAAAATAAGTAGCCATGCAAGGAGAAAATTTGACGCCACATTGAGGTCAACCAGTTGTATAAATCAAGAGGATTCAATCATCCTTCAAGCATAATGTATACTGAGACTCTAAAAGAGCTCACCTGCTGATGTCCCACCCAAGGTTGCAGTAATCCGGCTCAGGAAATCCATGCAGCCAGAGATCTTCTCCATCAAAAATCTCTTTTTTGGTATCTCAAATGTTTAGCTCGTAATAATTCATGCTTTGGAGATCCAAATCTAGTCCTCACCCGACAAAATCTAGGATCGGAGGAGCAGAACGGCGGCCGCCCAATCATCACTGGTTCACTCACGAGGCTGGCAGAGCCAATGCAGCCCCTCCAACAAGTCGGAGTACGTCCTGCGATCCATGGCGCCCTTCGTCCTCCCCAGCTCCTCAAGCAGCTCGAACGCCGCATCCGCCCGCCCCTCCCTGCACATCTCCTCCAGCACCGTCCGGTACGTTAGTAAGTCGGGCGCCATCCCGTTGCGCAGCATGTCAAACACCACCTCGATCCCCTCGTCGAGCCTCCGCTCCAGCGCCAGGCTGCACACCAACGCCATGTAGACGGTGGCGGTCGGCACCAGGCCCTTCGCCCTCATCTCCTTGAAGTAGTCCATGGACTTCCCCACCCAGCCCTTCTGGCACAGCCCCTGCACGATGTAGCCATAGGAGAACTCGTTAGGCTCGCAGCCGTAGAGCCCGATTTCCTTGAAGACCCGGATGGCCTCGTCCATCTCCAGGCACTTGGAATAGGCCTTGATGATAAGGTTGAGGGCGAAGGTGTCCGGGATCACGCCCGAGGCTTTCATCTGCCGGGCCAGCGACCGGACGGAGTGGAGGTAGACGTAGGAGACGGGTGGCTTGCCGAACCTGTGAAGGACGGCGGACAGGAGCATCGAGTAGGTCTCGATGGAGGGCCGGCACGACGTGTGGGCGGTGGTGCTGCGCTGCTGCATCTTCTTGAAGAGGTCGAAAGCGCGGGAGAAGAGGTGGCGGCGGGAGCAGCAGAAACGTACGGCGGCGTTGAAGAGGGGGAGGTCGGGGGGGCAGGCGCCGGCGAGGACCTCGTCGACGAGGGCCTCGGCGTGGGCGTAGCGGCGGCCGGAGACGGCGACCTGAAGCATGGCGAGGTAGGCCGGGGCGGTGTGGCGATACCCGGGGCGGAGGGCGGTCCAGCGGAAGAGGTCGAGGGCGAGGTCGGGATCAGCCTGCGCGCGGATGGCGGCTGCGACGTCGTCGGCGGTGAAGCCCGGTCGGAGGCGGTCGACCCACGTGTCGAATTGCTTCTCTAGAGGGGTACGGCCGCGAGCGTTGGAGTTGGGATCAAAAGTAGGGTTAGGGTTTTGCGAGGAAGAATCGCAGAGGCGGCGAGAGGGAGCAAACGGGTGGAGGTGAGTGCAATTAGGGATTTGGGAGACGAGGAGGAGACGACGTATGGATTTGGAGAGGAGGCGATTAGAGAGGGGGAGGAGGACTGCCATTATCGGACGGTAGCAGCGGGCGGTGGGAGAAGGCAGAAAAAGACGGTCTTTTTGCCCACGGCGAAACAAAGAAGGGGGAGAATCCTTACAAATGTTCGAAGACAGCCCACTTCGGCCCATTTCGGTTGAATTACCACTTTGGGCACCAGGAATACGGGCCGGCGACACCGACAGCTAAGTGCCCAAAATTCTGTTCCGAACTCGGAATTGAGATCGCACCTAATCCAATAAAATGTCTCGTTCTCCTCCAAATCTTTTCCATTCCTTAAGAATTTGATCCTCGTTCTTATCCCTCGCCAACATTTCCGGTAGTGGTGCTGGAGAAGGGAAAGAGAAGGGTTCGCCGATAGTGATCGTCTTTTCATTCTCCGCCAGGGGATTTGATTTCGCTGAAAGGTTGGCGCCTATTCAATGAATGGGATCTACTGTTTGATCTATTCGATCGTAGTATGATCGTATTTGGTGCACTCGTCTCTCGCAATGCACTATGTTCTTCCACTTGTCTTCATTGTTTTGGTTGCAAAGGTGTCTTCTTTGGCTGAGGTGTGTATTCCTCCACCTGTAGCTTGAATCGATGTCCAAAAGCAGTCGCCAAGCCACAGTAGCATTACAAATATAAAACTTTCCTTCCTCGGGCGCTTGGGATTGTTTGTTTGGTTTTCTTTTGGGTTATGCTTTGGAAGCTCTGTGTTCTCCTCTTCTGAGAATGCTTGCAATGGTTTGTTCATGTTTCCATCGTTTGCTTTGCAACAATGCTGAAACCGTTGTCTGCATATGAGCCTACACTTTCTACAAAGAATGCTGAAGAAGATGAGTGCTTTGCTAGAGGAGTCATATTTGACACCATCTCAATGTGATAATTGACCCATTAAGTCCAAACTATAGCAATAGACTTTTCTAGCTTTGGAAATCAACTCAAACATCCTCCCACTTTCAATGTAATGGGAAACACAATCTCCCCTGTTGGAAGTATTAATTAATAGGTTACGTAGACATAAAGATATAGATCAAGTTGATGGAAAAATTATAACATCAAATAAACACAAGCAATTTAACAGAAGAATCACAGCACCATCATGACTTCACTTGAGAAAGCCAGAACAAACTTACCCAAATACAACAAAAACATAATAGTAACATAAAGTTACACAATTACCCTTGTTGATCAAAGTTGACCTGTTGACCAGTCAACTTCCTCATCTTCGTCTTCTTTGCGGTTGTTGCCGAGAGCACAGTGGCCGATCGACGATCGGAGAAGCAGCTTCGACGTCGGAGATGAGGATCGAATGGTCTTGGTCGGATTTGAGCTCGAGTGGGAGATCTCTCAAGTCTTCTCTTTTTGCTCACTTCTACTTTCTGCAATGTTCCCTGCTCCGTTTATAGGAGCGAGGGAAGGCTGAGGACTCGGTGACCACGAGTGAAGAGAAGTGCGGCTGCACGTGGGTGGCTGCGGCGACTGGCTATGCATGGGCGACTACGACTACGGCAAGCGCGGCGGGCAGCTGCACATGGACGGCTGTGGCGATCGCCGCTGGCGAGCGCACCCGCATGCAACGAGGACAGTAACTACGATGGGCGGCTGTGGCGAGCACACCTACGTGCGACAAGGACCACAGTGAGCAGTGGCTGCGGCGAGCACACCTGCGTGCAACGAGGACCGTAGCGACCGGTGCGATCGTAGGCTGCGGCAGGCGACTGCGGCGACCGGCATGGGCCCACGAGCAGGAGGCTAGCGGCGAGGGTGACTCCGATGGGCGATTGTGGCGATGAGGAACGCGGAGTGAAAACCCTCGCGTGAGGGCTGTGTGAATGCAGGCACAAGATACGACTACGATGTGGAATGCAGGTGGGGGTCGGTGAAAAGTTGACTTCGGTCAACATTTCTAGTTGATTTGATTCGAGCCCAAATCTAACTCAATTTTAGTCGATTCCCACAAATTCTCTTCCTTGACGAATCCGTTCAACTTAGAGATTTCATCTTCTCTTTTGGGCCCAAAAGTACTCCATATTGCATTAGCTAAAGCTCGTTGCAGGTTGATCAAATCAAATTAAAACAGTGCTCGAATTTAGCCAATGGAAGCAGTTTCATCAGCATACGAAAAACTTCCTTATTAGTAATTGCTTCATGAGTAAAATGATACATGACATTGTTTGGTTCTGTCATGGTACATTTTATTTTTGATAGAAAAATCGTGCTCCGACTGTTGCTATGCACGATGACATCTATTTTTTTATTTATAAACTTTTTTATTAAATTTCTCAGCCAAATTACCTCTTTCATTGCGGTATTACCTATAGTGAAGACAGAGGTGATAATTAATCTTCTTTTGTTAAGATCGCTATCATAATCAGAATCTGGAAAGCTTACAAGTGAGACAATAGTTCTTCCAAAAAATTAAATAAGTTTTAATTCCCAAATCATATCAAAAACCCATTTAACACCTTCCTAATGAGCCCTTCCCAGGTTTGTCATATATTAGCTCAGTGCCTTAGTATGAGTAAGATGAAGGCATGTATAAACTATGGCGTACATCAAGCTATCTATTGCACTTGCAAAAGAAATATTTTTTATTTCTTATGTTTTTTTTCTCATCTTGGGGATAAAGACTTTAACAATCTTAAGTGTGCGATTAGTGGAGGACGAATAACCCTTAAAGATTGCATGTTGAATCATTCCACCACTTTCTTTATATACGTCTCTTATAATAAGTATAGTTTCTCGATAGCTCTGTTGCGATAAATCTCTATGCTAAGAATCCATTTCGCCACCTCAAGTCATTCATTTCAAATTTTCAGACTTGTGTCATGCAACAATAAACATATCATCGATGTACAACAATAAATATATTATAAAATTGCTTGTCTTTTTTTAATATACGTGGCTATCGTAAAGTGATTTACTATATCCAAAGTTTAAACATAAATTGATCAAATCATTTATATCATTGCCTTAGAGATTGTTTGAGATTGTAGAGGGACTTTTTCAGTAATTATTCCATGTAGATCTCTTTTTTGAAGTCTACGTGAAGAAATGTCAATCTTTATATCTAAGCTACTTGGACTCTTGATCGATTGTCGCTATAAAAGCTAATAGGACTTGATAGAAGTATGGTTAATAACTAAAGAAAAAATATCTTTATAATTGATACTTGCTATCTGGTTATATTTATTAGCCACCAAGTGAGCCTTGCAACTGCCCTCTTTCTTGATCTTAAAGATTCATTTGCACCCAACCAGCTTCTTGTTGGGTGGAGACTTCACTAATTCCCAAGTATGATATTCAATAGTAATTGAAACTCTTCTATCATCGCTTGATGTCATTTCTTTAACTCTGAGCTACCAAGAGCCTCCTTATATGAAGTTGGCTCTTTTGCACTATGCAATTCCTTAGCAACAATGAATGCATATGTGATGATGTTTGTGTATTTTGGTTTAGATGTGATCCACAATGTGGTCGATCGAGTGCAATGCTATACGGGTGTTGCTCATCTTCTAAAGATGTATGGGTGACTATAGGTTCTTCATACGGAAGATGATTTGAGAATCAAAACATCCTCATTATTCTTTTATAGTAACACTTATTCATTAAAAATAATATCCCTATGTATTTTGGCTTTATGAGTTTTTAGGCACCAAACTTTAAAGCCTTTTACTCTTAGACGATAACATAAGAAAATATAGCATTTTGATCTAAATTTTAGTTTATCATCATTCGCCCTTAAATATACTTTGCAACCAAATATTCTTAAATGTGAATAAGAGGCAAGGGATCCATTTCACTTTTCTTCTCGTGTCTTAAACTTAATGACAGATGATGGCTATCTGCTTATCATGTAGCATGTGATCGATACTGCCTCAACCCAAAATGACTTTGAAAGCTCAGCTTTTGAGATCATGTATCATACTCTTTTCAAGATGGTACAATTCATTCTCTTTTACTACCTCATTTTGTTGTGGAGTGTAAAGCATTGTATGGTGGGGAATGAATACTTACTTTATACAGTAAGTATTGAATTCACTATTATAAATTTTTTTATCATTATTAGTATGGAGTGTCCCTACATACCTCCTAATTTATTTCTCCAACATATTTTTCTACATATAATTTTTTTTAAAACATCACTCTTATGTTTAATAAAATATACTCATACATTCCTTGAGAAGCCATTAACGAAGATGAGCATATAGCGAGCTCCTCCTTGGGATGCTACCACCGTTATTCCAAAAATACAATGCTCACATATTGTTCCAATTTTGATAACTTTTTATTAACTAATAAATATTATTTGTTTAAAATCCTCTCTCTCATATGGTCCTAACATCTTTATATAGTCTTAATTTAAGAAAGAGAGGAACAGAGATAACCATATCTCATACTACTACTATTGAGCTTTAAAGGATGTAAATTTGATTTTTCTTTTCAAACTTCAACATCACAAGAGCTCATTTTCTTACTTTAAAAATATCTCCTTAGCCACATCAGCCATAGCTTATAGCATCCAAAATAGATAAGAAAATTAATTTTTATTTTAACTTGGGAACATGCCATACCTTTGTTAGAGTCTATGCAACCCTGCATGTTAATTTTAACTGATCCTGTTCTAATATTTTTGTATGACGAGTTATTTTCCATAAGCACATTTCCTATGCCTTGGGTGGGCTTCTAGGTGGAGAACCAACCTCAATGCAGTGTCATATGAATGGACACCTCGAGTTCAAAAGCCAATCGTTTTGTTGCCTGGTATGGTATGGCATGTGGAGGTCATAACCAAGCATGGTACGTGGAGGTCATAAGTATCTGTGTTTCAATTTCTTTCTGGATGTACGAGGCTTTAGCAGTATGCTTTTCTTCTTATTGGAGTTTCTTTTTCAGAGCTTAACAGTCTATTTTTTTTTAATATGATCCTTCTTTTTGTAGTAGTCTCACTGAATGTTCTTTGATCTAGATTTTCTTCTACCTGAACTCATTTTTTCTTTTGGAGTTTAAAGCTCAATGTGACTTTTGGAGTTTACATGAACTCAGTTTAAAATTCATGAGTTCTTTTGACACTAAAGCTGTAGTCATAGTATCTATAGTACTCATCTCATATAAAATTATTTCAAAAAATATATATATGAAACGGAAAAAAAATAATAACATAGGCTTAATTTCTAGATCCATGATTATGATTCAAAAGACGCTAATGTGATGGTTGACTAAGGTTCTTTCTATTATTCTTAATAAGTATAACTTCAACTTAAGGATCGTTAATTTCGTACAAACGTTTATTATTGTTTGTTTTATAATAATCTTACAAGTATTTCATTTGATATACACATAAACAAGATTGGCAAGCATGTTAAACTCTTAATATTTTTTATTTCAGGTGATGCTCATCATAATTTGATTGGAACCCTAACTTAAACATCAGACATGATGATGTCATGATTGTCCCATCAAGTTCCTTCAGCATCAAATCAATCATTTTTCCCCTTTTGCGGGTGTTGAGACATGGATGGATGGGTCATGAACTTGCTTGGAAGTTTTCGGATCATTTGCTTAGAGATATGATTCGATGGGTAGGTGCAGTCCTAATCCTGGGTTAGGTTACGTCAAATCATCATGCTGTGGACGAGTGCCAGCAATTCATATTTGTCTACATCTGTTAGCTGGGGATGCAGACTCTACGCTTTATCCATGTACTGCAAATATACAAGTAAAATACTGTCCACAACATCCACCTCTACCCATCTCTCTCTCCCCCCCTTTGTGCCTCTGAAATATACACAAGGAAACACTGCCAAGTTTCCACTTATCCAAGACTATATTTCAAACGAAAACGCTATCAGTGGACTTATCAATCTCTCTCTATGACTGAAACGTACGAGGAAGACATATCGAACAATTACTTGTCCTACTCTGTACACCTCTCTCTACGTACTGAAACATACAAGCAAAACGCTGTCAACGGTAACCACTTACCCGACTCCATTTCTCTCTTCCTGAATGAAGCAGACAAGCAATACAATGTCGGCAAGGTCTTAATAATACTCTTCTTTTCTTCTCTTATCAAGTTGGCTTCATAACATTGTTCAAATAATTAACGGTCTTTAATATCGAATTCCTGATGCTGCCAAAAATAAAATAATTAGAAATATAGTATGTAAATAAAGTTTTTTTTAATCTAAACACATATAGGAGGTAGTAAAGGAAATATATGAGGAGTCTCGAGAACAATATTTTTACTGTGTGACAAAAAGATACCTTGAGGAATTGAGGAAAAAGAACAAGAAGATACTCTTTATCATCAATCAAGGCACAAATCAAGATAGTTTTGAAAAATTTATGATCACCAACACTATCGACAAGTTCAAGAGAAATTCTGATACTCTTACAAATATGGTGAGAAAAAAATCAGATACAATAAGGAATAAAAAAAAAGAAAATGAAGATATTGCTTGGAAAACAAAATGAAGTTTAAAATTAGAATATTTGACTATAATATTAAGAGTATTAGGTTCTGAATAAGGTTGAGTCGTAGAATAATACTACAACTCATTAGTGGCTGTGGTGCTTATGAGTTGTAGAATACTACAACTCATTATCCATAAAATGTACACAGTGTCAAAACTTGAAGTTGAGTTTCGAATTCATCCAAAGATGCGAACGGTGAGAAACTATTTTTTTTAGTATGCGCTCTATTTCCACAACTTTAATACTAGAATTTTAGAACATAGGCATTTCTGCAGTCCACATATTGTAACGGAGTCTTCTTTTGATAGCTTGTCTCAGATGGAGGAAGAGTTTACATGTTACATAGGGAAAACGAACATGCGTCCCGATTCCATGTAAGATAAAAGATTCGTGATAGATGGATATTGCTTTATCTCGACTCAGCTCATCAGGTCAGTTCGGTGCATGCACCTCATCGCAGTTCGACTTGGCTTCGCAGACACCATTATAGCTCGGCCCACCCTGACCAATCCGTCATCAGATTAGTTCGATCGACAGGCGAACACCATCATAGCTGTGCTTAGCTTGAGTTCAGTAATCACACTGATAAAGACTGTATAATCGGCCTTTGTTTTGTAAGCTCAGCTCGGTGCGTTTACGCCTCTTCGAGAGTTTGCGAGATATTTGGGATGAACAAAGGGATCAAAGTCGACTTTAGTCCTCTACATTCTATGGATGATCAAAATCTGACCTCCATCGACATCTTACCTGCTTACAGTCGGAAAGTTCACCTCTGGAAGCCAGTTGTCTTAACCCTTCACCTAATCCCTGTACTTCGATGAAAACTTGAAGAACACCTCAAAAGACGTGTGGTCTTCATAGAGGTACCTTTTTCCCTTGAGGTGAGACGTGCTGCTTTTCTATCTTGCCACCTACCCCCTGTAACCGTACCCACACATTTCTCACATCCTCTTCCCCTATAAATGCCGCACTGGTTCATTCCCTTTCTCACCAAGTCCTCCAACGTTTCATCTTCCCTTGTCTTCTGTCTTGCCAAAACCTACGTGACATCGATCTCATCTCCCTCCCTCTCGCCGCCGTCAGCATGCCCGTCGACGCTACCGCGCTACCCACCGGCAATGGCCAGACCGTGTGCGTCACCGGTGCCGGCGGTTTCATCGCCTCCTGGCTGGTGAAGCTCCTGTTGCAGAAAGGATACACCGTCAAGGGGACGGTGAGAAACCCAGGTGACATGGCTCGCGTGCAGCGGTTCTATGTAGGAGAACTCCCACGTCGTTGGTCTGTAACGCTGAGGCTTCTTTGTTAGCAGATGATCCGAAGAACGCACACCTGACGGCGATGGAGGGCGCCGCGGATCGGCTGCTGCTTTGCAAGGCTGATCTCCTCGACTACGGCGCTCTGCGAGAAGCCATCTATGGCTGCCATGGCGTCTTCCACACTGCTTCTCCCGTCACTGACGACCCTGTATGATAAGCTTTAGCCCATCGCTTTGTTCTCACTTAAAAGGGTGTGAAGAAGGAAGAAGAACTGATGTTTTGGTTGTGTGCATGCGTTACGCGTGTGGAAGGAGGAAATGGTGGAGCCGGCTGTGAGGGGCACGAGGTACGTGATCCATGCGGCGGCCGACGCCGGCACCGTCCGTCGCGTGGTGTTTACCTCCTCGATCGGCGCGGTCACCATGGACCCCGGCCGCGGCCCCGACGTCGTGGTCGACGAGTCGTGCTGGAGCGATCTCGAGCACTGCAAGAACACAAGAGTGAGCGCGCGCGATATATCGATGCATCGACGCACGAGGCTGGTGACTGACGTCACTGTTGTGGTGGTGCAGAACTGGTACTGCTACGGGAAGGCGGTGGCGGAGCAGGCGGCGTGGGAGGTGGCGAGGGAGACGGGGGTGGAGCTGGCGGTGGTGAACCCGGTGCTGGCGCTGGGGCCGCTGCTGCAGCCGCAGGTGAACGCCAGCATCGCCCACATCCTCAAGTACCTGGACGGGTCGGCCACGAGGTACACCAACGCGGTGCAAGGGTACGTCGACGTGCGGGACGTGGCCGAGGCGCACGTCCGGGTGTTCGAGGCGGAGGCCGCCGCCGGCAAGCGGTTCATCTGCATCGAGCGCGTGCTCCACCGCGAGGACGTCGTCCGCATCCTCTCCAAGCTCTTCCCGGAGTATCCGGTGCCCAACACGTAAGTACCCTTCCTCTTTGCATCCGTGGCATGGAAGCATTACAGGAAGTGGACGTGAGCGCTTAGAAGCGGCCAAAACACACAAAGAAGAAATGATGATAGCTTAGTGCAGCAAGGTAGGTGAATTGGGTGGACCAATCTATAATCCAAATTATATAAAAGTTTGCATTACTGAGATTAGACATTTATAAAAAAAATTAAACATATATTTTTTGTTTATAGATGATTAAATAAATCATAAAATAAAATAAAAATCAGATGTGCTAAGATGGTCATCTGGTCTACAGATGCTAAACTAAAATGAATAATTTTTAATGCAGCCAGAAAAGATTAAAAAAAAATAAGATCTTTCTAAAAATTATAAATAAACATTTAAAATTCTTAATTAGATTAAGGATGTTTGATTTATAACAAAGATTTCTTATAAAGAATTGGTGTATTATGACATGTTATGTATATAAATCTTTTGAAGTATTAAGGGGAAAATATGTTTTCCAAGCTTAAACCTGTATTATTTGAGGCCATCAAGAGAACAATATGAAGCTAATCATATGGTTTTCAGACTATAGTTGACCTCGTTTCAATCTAGCTTATTGATTTCCACCAACAAAAAAGAGAAAGAAAGGTAGAAACATAAACAACTGATCGTTACTTTGTCATTTGCTGATGATAGATAGGAACTTAAAATTTTATACTGAAAAGATTATAGAAGAATAACATGCTAGCACTAAACATCTGACAACATTATATCATATACTTGGAAATATGGAGATCTATATAGTTTAGCCATGCCTTCAGGGTAATATGACTTCCAAGTGTACCTTCCAACTATGCTGTCATAGGGAGATGGAGACTGACAACCTGAGGCTGCAAATGGTTTCTCCGACTGAGAAGGGAGATGAGCAACTGGACCTTCAGGAGAAAGAGGTTTGTGTTCAGAAGAAAAGAAATGTGTTAATGACATCTGTCAAAGAAAATAAAGAAAGAAAGAAAGAAAGAGGAAGAGAAGACAAAAAGGATATCAGATACAGTGGGGTTTTCTTACCTACTCCCTGTTAGGTTCCTCTGAAGCAAGAAGTAATGACAAAGATATCATTGTAGCTTAGAAGTATGGGAATGGATGGACCACCCATCACCAGTTCTCAAAGAATGAAGAAGCTAAGATATTGGCATAGAGAGAGAAACTCTTGAGACATGGAATATGTCTGATGGAAAAAGGATATGCATTAGTAACTTCGTTTAATCTGATTAGTCCATGGTGAGTTCAAAGAAGAACATTAGGGAAATGAAAATATATAATTTTCTTGGTTTTTCTAAGAAGAAATATTATTTTTTCTGCATAGCAGAACAAGATGAGTAGGGGAGGGAAATCAACAATGACAGTCACATGCAATTGTTTAGGATTATACAAATATATCCAATTTACATAAATTAGAAGCCCTAATTTAGATTAGAATGTGGGGAGTATGAGAGTCAAAAGTCTATCCTCTAAATAGGAATATAGTCTGATCAGGAGAGTAGCAATAGAGAGATTATAGTCAGGTTTATTGAATTAATATAGTCTTTTTTTTATTTTTAGTTACTTCAATTCTTTTGTTGATGATTGGTATTCTATCTCCTCTTTTTCAATCTTAATTCTCAACAAACTAGTCTTAAAACAATTATATTTTTTTGTTGCTGATGATGAATAGTAGCACAAGATTGAAAAGGATATGCTTTTCTAAGGGTATGTGGTCACAATCATGAAAAAATAAAAATAAAACAAAAATAAATTTATATAATACTTTATTAGCTTCAACGAGTAGTTGATAAAATAAATTTTTATTTTAATTTCTAGAAGATCTAAGAGATCTTGAACAAAGAGTAGCATGGAAAATTCTTCCCACAGGAAGCAGCTGCTAAATAAATGCCAAACTCACATCAGAAACCCTCAGGAGATGCTTAGACCAATCAGATCATGCACGTAGCTATCTTACATTCTTTGCCAAGTGCAGATTTAGAATTGGTGATAGACTTCCTTGCAGCTGCTGTGAAGCTTTGTGTGTGTTTCTTTTGTCAGCAAGCTTAAAAGACACTGATCTGGTCGTACTAGAAAAGGACTCCAAGTTTTCTGGTAGCCTAACACTCGGAGAACACCTCCCGAGGTGCGCAGACAACCCAACACAAAGTCAAAGCAGTGTATAGGACCCAAAACATAGGATTATGAAGGAGCTTCTGAAGCTGTTTGAATGGACTATTGTTCAGTGTAAATAAACCACTTGCTTAAAATATTTAGACTTATTAATAGTAATACATCTATCAGCTATAAATCAATTCAAATTTTTGTTCACTACTGATATTGATTAGGATTAGCTTAGTTCAGAATCAAACCCTCACTATATCGGCCTAATAGCATTTATTCATTGACAACATAAAATGTTTAATCATAAATTAATAATTATACATTCATCATATTCTTATGTTTGAAATAAGTTAAAAGTCTTTAGTGTTTTTATAAAATATCAATTTATTAGTATATATAACCACTGTTTTTTGAGTTAATTGAATAGGCTATAAATATTTTATAAATCAATTTTTTAGGTGTTCAAATGTGAAGGATATTTCTTAGAAGTTAACTTATGAGATTGTGACGTCATACCGCTCTCGATTTTTCTCTGAATTGGGTTATTACAATTATAGTATGTGACCTTGATTGATGCATATCTCTTGTGGTTGCGGTGGTGGTGGTGGTGGTGGTGATGCAGGTGTTCCGACGAGGTGAATCCAAGAAAAAAGCCATACAAGTTCTCAAACCAACAGCTCAAGGATCTTGGCGTGCAATTTAGGTCGGTGATCCAAAGTCTCTATGACACTGTGAAGAGCCTGCAAGAGAAGGGCCATCTCCCATTGCCATCTCCAAAAATAATATAAAGATAATGTGCTAGTGTTGATGTATATGAATATATATCGTATGATGCATGTATGTATGGATGTGATTATGGTCTCGTTTAATATATTTATATATTTTTCTCCCTTGTTTACCTAATCATCCATGGCCAACCATCCTCTACCAACCATACAAGGCTATCTTTGCCTTTCCGGTGTTACCTACTCTTTCTCCTCTTCCTTTATTGTCGTCTATCACGGATAACCGCAAGCACAACCCCGATTGATTCGTCTTGTAACACTTTGTAAGTGTTCTTTAGTCTTTCCTTTGCATGATTTACTTGTACTTTTGTTTGTTCTTTCTCATGTTTTTATAGTAAAAATATCTTAAGATGTGTGCTGTATCGTTTGTACAATGTGAAATGTTAAAGTCATTCTTGAACCTTTCTTTGACTAGCATAGGGTTAGATGCACTTCGGATGAGTTTGTGCTGCATCGTCTCGCACACCTAATTCTTGACTATCATTTAGCTACATCCTTTCGCACACACTTCAAGCCTTTCAAAACCTAATTGTTGACTATTATTTATGGATTTGCAGCCAGTCTCGTTTTCTTTGGTAATAAACTTGATAAGAGATGCCCATTTGATCGAAGCTATCATCCTTTCAATGCTCTCTTTTGATTTTGCACCATCCATTTGCTCACCCACCGGCCTTTTATCTTCATCATTTCAAATCACAAAATCCTACGCAAAAGGGTTGCCCCCCCACCCCGTATGAAGCATTAGAGTTTGATGGAAGCTATCATTTGAGGGTAATGAGTTGACACAAAGTATTCCCCTAAGAACTAAAAGATGTAACACCAAAACTAGTGGTAGCGATAGCTTGGGCTAAGTTTCCTAAACTCTATGTCTGCCTTGATCGACGAGCTTCTCATTTGTAGCCCACATACCATAATTTACATAAAATGATATTGCTCGTTTACCGTTATTGACACTTTGGCTCACTTGGACTGTCTGTAATCACAGGTCTCATTCACAGTTGTGATATTTCAATATTCTTTTTGGTGTGCAAATCTCTGTGACAAGAATCTAATGGCAAGATTGTGATACTCTCACTTGCCAGTTTCTGATCAATCTATCTACGGGGAAACTGAGTCGAGTCATCTCTTGTTGGCACTGCAGAATAATATCTCCTCTATGACGACTATCAAATTCAAGCATCTCACAGATATAAGACAACTAGTCACTCTCTCCACTGCAAACATTTCTTTGCTCGTTCTGAAGGTTGACTACATTCTTGTTACATCTATTAATCGACTACAAAGTAATTCTCATCTGTCTTCCATCAGTTAGCTTCATTTTCCAATGTTGATAAACAGATACAAGTACTACTTACAGAATTGAAAGAGAACATAGTCTGTTCCTCTGAGGATAAAAAGATAACATGAAGTGCATGATCTAAGAAACAAAGCCATATCTTCTGCTTTCGAGGTGGTGAGTGTCTGGCAAATCGTAAGAATAATTAAATTCATGATCGCCTACGTATCGATGGATCAATTCGTGATCTCGATGTTGTTAATCTTGAACTGTTTGACCCAAGAGACTCATTGCAGCCAAGCTGAATGGGGAACTTAAGAGTTGTTAGAACAGCTATCTTTTGCCAAGTCCCAAACACTTGTTATATTTCACTTCTGTGACGGCTGGTGTCGACAGACTACTCTGTGTTATCTGTTTCACAAGAGTGAGCTTCTCCATCGCATTGATAAATTTTCGCAGGTGCTTGATGAATTGGGGAAATGTCTCTAGGTTGCAGTGGCCGCCTCCCTTGATCCACAATGGATCGTACTTTTCTTTCGATAGCTCCCACAGGCGTTTTCCATGAGTCCAGTCAACAATCTCATCGGAGGTTCCCTACAAACAAGTGGTAGATGGTGTAAGGCATTATATCGAGTCCTTTTTATCTCCAAATCACATTTGAAAAGATCAAGAACATCAATAGATGAGTGAATTGAGATTCTGAAGTAATACTGTACAAAGAGTTCATGCCAAATGGTTTCAGAAACAACAAAAGAGGATGTCAAACATTGAATCCAAACATTTTATCTTTGGCCAATCTCAAAGCAATTTCTTTTAGTTAAGCAATACTCTGACAAAATTGTAGGCATCAGAAATTTCAAATGCCTGCGTAAACTTAAGCATGTAGTGGATATCAACCAATTTGGACATTTCTGGAGAAGAGAACCAATAAGAGAAGCATTTTCCATCAACCAACTTGGTACTTTGGACTCAGGAGAGGACACATATTTCCCCAATTTGGAAAGGCTATTCAAGCTCGATCTCAGTCTGATAGTTGCTTGTGAAACAAATCTTCAGTTTGACTTTTTTTATTTTGTTATATGCTTTACAGATGAGCCTATATAGATGAGATGAAAAGGCTTAGTTGACGATGATGATGCAAAAGCTAGGTACTGATCAAACGAAATATAATGCAAAACCACTTAGGAATTTAAGACATTCATAGTTGTTTCATTATACAACTTCAAAGCCCTAATTTGCAAGTTCGCTTATAGAATGACCGATCTGATATCCAACATAACATTGTGGTACAGATTGCTCAAATGATAGATGAAATTTGTTCGTCAGAAAACTGACCAAGAAGGCTTACATGTATAACAAGAACTGGGCAGTTTACTTGTCGAATTTTGTCAATGTTCTGCAAACGAAAAGTCCATGAACTAGTAAGAACATGAATATGAATAATAAATGCAGGAAAAGAAAATCTAACATGGTTGTATTCCAAACTTACCTTAAAAATATCAAACCACAATGTCACTTTCACAGGATACAAGACTCGTATGCCCGAGAGGATTGCACTATGGAGGACTACACCTCCCAGTTTCTGTAAACGTGCAGCCAGGTGCAATGTCGGTCCACTACCAACAGACTGACCATACAAAATGAGATCCTCCTGTTTTATTTCATACTCTTTCATCAAGCAATCGTAGACTGCTTCTATGTCATAGTATGTGTTGAACTCAGATGGCTTTTGGGAATGACGACAAGTAACAAGGAAAACAAGATACTATCAGCAACCAAAACTGTAGTAGAATGAGTGCTTTTGATGAAAATATATCAACTCATAAAAGTTGTTGTAGCAATTGCTATCAACATCTTTATCCTGAAGTTCTTGAAAAGCATTCTTAGACTCGGATTGTAATTTCAACACAGTTCATATGATAAAATTTGATAATAATCATATAGATTGGCTATGTTAGACATATCATAGAGTTCAGGATTTCTTAAAGCAACTTTTCACATCCTTTCAAATTACAAAGAAGGAAAAAAAAATCAGCCATCAGATGGCCTGACTATAAAATTTGAAAATATATTCAAAAGAGTGCTTTATCCAAATATTTACTTCGAGTATATCAGAAGCATAAATACTATGGTGATTTACCCCTGAAACTTATGGATTTCTGTGAGTTGGTCACCCCTCAAAACTTATAAGGGTGTTTTGATCTTGCTAAACAGAATTAAATACGTTGAATTGATACAACTAATTTACTCCATCACTAGAGACCCTCTTTATTTATTTATGAATTTTCCATTTAGATTATATACTATGGAGCTAATGTTTTAGGCTTTTACCAGTCTGAGCAAAATTATATTCGATCATATGGCCTGATAGCATCTAACTTTTCAATATTATTTTAGCTGATATCGGACGGGATGGCTCAGAGTACCCACCCAGTACATCAGGTATCATATCAGTCAGATTACTGAAATAGGCATCAGTCCGAAATTTAAGACATTGGTAGGCTCTACCTATCCTTAGTTCAATTCAATTGATTTAACTATTATCATGGAGAACACATGATCCTTTTGTCGTAGTGTTACAGAACCACAAATCTTACAAAATACCTAAAGAATTCAGGGGTTAGAAAAATATAACTCTATTGCTTGCTTATTTACAAATGTTTACCTTTCCTGTAGATGCTCCATAACCTGAGTAATCATAACTGCAAAAGAGAACAATGTCATCAATGAGTTCTCACTGCATCTTACATCAAAAAGGATTTTTATGATTTCATTTTAAAGCAATAACATATTTGTTCTATTGTCCAATTTGAGCTTCAAAAATTGGAAAAAATAAACAATACTAATGGCATCCTTGAAGAGAGAGGATAACAAAAGCAGCAAGATAGAATTGTTGTTTCAGATAAGAATGCAAGAAGTCTATTCGGATATCTCATCATGCCATATATGTAGATATATGACAAAAAAAGATCAAATCGAAGGTGATCACAATGAAAGAGTGGATGTATAATGGTGGCCTCTTTGTCAGCTCCCCTGGGTAATATCACCCTCTGAACAATCGTTTCCTGGTTCCGTTATATATAAACAAACTGCTCTCCAAGTACAACAAAAGATTACATGCACAGGGCTTATCACCACAAGTTTCAATTTTCCTTCCTCAAAATCTAATAGTTCCTTTTGTAGTTCTGTAATCTAATCTATACATAAAATTGTCTCCAAATTTAATAAAATATCACATGCACAAGGCTTACAACCTCAAGTTTCAATCTCCCTTTCTCAGAAATTTAAATGTAGGTTGGTTAAGGCAAACGATAAACCGATAGGTTAGCAGAGGAATCAAGGCAAAATTAGGATTCAGGACAACCAGGAATCTGTGCAAAGACAGATGAAAAGTTTGAGGGAACAACATGAATAGAGGTAGAAAAGCACATTAATTGAGAAAAAAAGCCTGCAACTGCACGTTAGAGAGAATTCCTAACGAGCATGGATGCATGATATAGATCATATGAAGCTAAGCGTAATCTTGAATAGGTCTGCATACATTAAAATTCTTCCTTTTTCCCTATTAAAATCCTAGTAATTTCATTTAGTCGTGGCATTCGCTTAGAAGATCTAAATCCAGCACAAGATAATCCAAAAATTCATATTTTTCCCCGCAGAAAAGGAACGAAAAATGAAGAAGGAAGAGAAAGGAAACAGGAAGTCTACCTCATGATGTTGACGCGGAGGTGGGAACGGAGCTCGTGGAAGAGGTCGAGCATCTGGCCGAGGTCGGCAGCGTTGCCGTGGGAGTAGAGGAGGGTGAAGCGGGCGAAGGGGTGGCGCCAGAAGGTGGCCACCACCCGGTTCCCGGCCTTGGTCTCCACCAGGTGCACCTCGACGTTCTTCCCCGGCGGCAGCCTCGACAGGCACAGCGGCCCTTCTCCTCCCCTCTCCCGGAACACCTCGTACGTCGCCGGCTCCGGTGGGAAGAACGCGAATCGTGCCGCCACCGACGACGTCACGTTCCCCATGTCTCCTCCTCCTCCTCCTCCTCCTCAAAGATCCCACCTTTACGCAAATCAATGACACTTTCCTCCTCCTCCTCCCTCCTCTCTATCCCACAAGCTTCTTTTTCTGCTCCTCCTTCCTTTCTTCTTTTCTTTTGGTGCTGTTTTTGATGCTAATTTTCCTGAAACAGAGGAGGGGAGAAAGACAAAGGAAGGCCCAAGAGATTTCATGAAAGGTCGAGATGGAGAGAGAGAGAAAGAGAGAGAGAGGGGGTGGGGGGTTTGGGTTGATGGCAGCGAAATGAAACAGATTAAGGGCAATTAATAGAGGTGGGGATTGAATCTGATCAGGGAAGGGGATGGTGATGAGCTGGATCAGCTCAGAATCCAAGGGGGAAGAGCTGAAGAGGTACATCTCTCTCTCTCTCTCTCTCTGCTGTCTCTCCTATTGCCATCAAATGTCTTCTTCTGCTCTTGCACGGATCTTAACGCCGCAAAGCGGGATGATTGACGGTTTGGCTTTGGTCAAAGGGACGTACGAGATCTGTCAGGCTTTGCAGGGAGTCGAGAGTTATGGCCGTCGTCTCCGACACAGCTCTACTTACATGACATCATAATCTATATTTAGATCTCGTGGTTGGTTGGATTTGGGGGTAGCGAAGGGTTTTTACGCACTCTAGTTGTTCCCGCTTCCTCCCATGGCCGCCGCTGACTAGTTTCTATTTCCACGTACGTACATGCAAGTTTAATTTCCTATGAAGAAACTAATACTATGATTATTAATGTTTTCTAAATTATTCTATTATGATATCAAGTTTTACATGTTTGATATACTATTGGCATAATTATTATGATATGTTGCCTAAAATAATAGTATGACTTTTCTAATCAAATTCTAATAATATATATATATATATAGTGGATAAATTCAACGAAGATCAGAAGCTCTGTGCTAATATAATTCCTAAGACAATAGAGAGGATGAGGCGTAATACTATATTAGGAATGATAATGCCTAGATAAGAAATTAAAATTGGGAAGAGTCAAATATAAAGAATGCCTTAAGATGGAGTCTTCTAAATGTTGTATTCAAAATTTGTTGAATAAAAACTATGGGGGAAAAAAAGAAATATCACATTAACTATTATGAATAAGCATACCAAAAATATCTTGAATTTTGTGGCACAATCAAAGTACATAAATGATTTATTAGTCCAATTTTTTATTTTGAAAATTATCAAGTATATTTCTTAATATTATGTCATAACTGATAGAATATTATTTGACAGCTTAAAAGAAAATGTTCATGACACCAGAAAAGTTAGATGAGATGTGAAAAGCAAGTGACTAATCTTGAAGATAGAAAAGAGTAGTTAACATTGATTGATGTGCCCCAAATTATGCAGCGAGTGAATGAATTGAGGAATAGCTTTAAGTTCCAATGAATCAGGTGGAGATGGTGTTTCCGACCCATAATAATAGATAAACTCTTTCCTGCAGAGAATGATCACATTTTTAGATGGTAATCACGATAATAAATTGTTTCATTCTACGATCATCGATCATAATAATATATCATGTTTCGTTTTGCAGAAACAATTTGTCATACGAAAGTAAGCCACTGAGAAAGAAACGTAATCGGAAGGTTAAAGATTATATATAGGTTTCTCATTCACAGTGACAAAGAAGAAAAAAAGGATTCTTTTGCTGATAATAGTCTTACAAGGATCGATCAACCTTCACTCCTCTCCACTTCCCAAGCCAATCTTCACATCACTTGCACTTACTTTTGTTCTTACTGATAGCTGTGCCCGCCAAAGAGAATGATTTGAAGAAGCTTTACGGAAGTTGATGTTGGTCCTGCGAGCAAACCTCTCTTCTCTAAGGAGTCATCGACCATTCCCTAAAATGAAGTCAAGCTGGACAATTACAGCCATGCAACTTTGTTCTTACCGATGTCTGTGTCTTTGAAAGAGAATGATTGGAAGAAGCTTTACAGAAGTTGCTGCTGGTCCTGTCAGCCAACCATTCTTCCACGAGTAGACATCAGTCATCCTCTAAAATGAAGTCAAGATGGACACCTACAATTCTCAGCAGCCATTTGTGTCTTTTTCTTGGCTTGCCTTCTGCAGATGGGATTGGAATTCGGTCAAAGGATAAAGAGATGAGTCAACATGGATAAAAAGGGTGTGGGAGCAGAAGGCCCCCTCCTTACTCCCCCCATTTGATATGAGTCAGACTCTGTTGGCATCCACGCCAGCAGAGATGGTCAGAATCGCCACACTCTCTCGCTTGGAATCAGGTTCAATGATTGGCCTTAGATAGGCTGATGCTTTAGAACAAGGCTGCCTTGTTCTCATGGGTTTGTTTACTCAAATCAATAAATTAAAATAAAATATTAAAAATTAATAAATATTTTAAATTTATTATAAATATTTTAATAGAAATGATAAAAGATCAATAAAGATTTTATTATAAGTTTACCTAAGACCAATAAAAGATATGATAAGATTTGGGTTATCGTGATTAAATTGACTAAAATAATATTTTTTTACTTATTTATGTTAATTATTTTATTGATCAATTTATTTTATTTATATCTAAGAGATAATTAGACTTCCTGATATGCAGATGTACATTGTGTCGAATAAAGATTGATATGCTAAGAGTTTATGTTATGAACTTTATGGGATCATATAGTAAATATTTATCTTTGAGAGAATTTATCTATAATAATAGTTATCAAGCAACCATTCAATAAAAGCAGTACAAAACAAATAAAAATATTATATCGATAATAGGAGAAAACCTTCCATACTAAGCTATCACCATCACCACAGTAAAATTTAATTAGATCATTAATCTATTATACAAAATTAGCATCACATCTCAATCTACTTTAACAATATATTATGATAATATTTGTGTCATCTATCTATGCTTCAAAATTATATTCTAATCTTATATGAAACATATTATCATAAACCTCCACTTTATTAGATGTCAATTACATATTTCTTATGTCCATATTTTTTATTAACTAGTTAATTCTCTTACAAAATCACTTGCTCACAAGGTATTCTAATTACAATGTTCCAGGATTAACATCTTCCATGGAAGTTCAATATTATAGTATCATGATAAAGATAATATAAAATTATAACTTTATGTTCTTTACATATTATGATCCTCGATTAATTTATGATAGCAAATGATTGAGAAATTTTTTCTTCTCAAATTTATATAAATATATACTACATCAATGAATCATCAAGTCTTCACAACAAAATTTTCAATTATTACCAATAAAATAAAATAAAATATTTTTTCAAAAATAATTACTCCAAACATAGAAGAACCTGAGTTAAATAGAGTCACTTCTGAGCATCAACTCCAACTAATAAATACTAATTAAGATAACTTTATTGTGACACTTATAAGTTTAGTTCTATATCAGTGCCAGAAGACTTGAATTGATTAATAAAAACTTAATAGATGTACAATCATTAACTAAAATCTTGACAATCTAAACAAATGATTTAGCCATAATAAATTAATGGATTAGCTATCTCATACAATCATGTCATCACAAATGGCATCATAATTGATTATATTCCATTATAATTGATTCGATATGGAATATAATGAGACACTAATTAGGAAAGAGATATCAAAAAATATATACGTAGTTGATGTCTTCATTTCTTTTAATCTTTAACAATATGACCAAAAATTTTTTATCCCCATTTACATAGTATACCGTGCAATATACCAATTATACAACTTATTGGAGGGTGCAATGCATTCAATGGATCATTCCACTTCAATTTTTGAAGAAATTAGAACTCCAAAATTTTATGTCAAAACCCATAGCTGCAATCAAATACCTATCAATCATACAACAATATGCTATGCTAATTAACCGTCGGATATCTCAACAAGATGCTTCCCTTGAACAAGATAAAGTGAAAATTTTGTCTTTGAAGATGATGTCCATGAAGAACACTTCAAACAATTCTGATGTAGCTATATGATTCATGGCTCAGACTATCGATTGAAATTGGTGAATATTTTATCATGTCTAGGACATGGAATACCCTAATAAACATGATCATTATGTCTCTTGTGTGATTGTGCTCTCTTTCTCGTTATCTTCTTAGCTGGATTCATATCTTTTCTCCCACCAAATCATTGTAAACTCAGCCATGGATATCCTCTTCACTCATAAACTATTTGTATTTAATAATGCTCTTGTTCATCCCATGGCATCATAATCATAATAGCTGTTAAGATTCTTACAACTATGTCCAGGACATAGTTTTATCATTAGTTTAATATTTCTTCTAAGTTACTCCATATGAGTTCAAAGATTTTTTTCTTGACAAAGGGTAAGTAGTAAAATTGGATTCAAGACTTTGTTATCAATATGTTTATCATCTAAACTAATTGATATTTTTAAAATTTATTAAATTAGATGTTGAACTTTTTATTCTTGATAAGTGAGTAAACTATTATCATATCATTCAATGTATTAGGTATAAAATTTATTAGATGCGTTTCGAATCCTCTATATTTAGTTAGTGGATATGATACACTACCACCAAATTAATATTTTAGATGCTAAAATTTGTCATATGAAATTTAAAGCTCTCAATTGAATCTAGTATATCATTACATAATTAATATTATATATATAATTTAACCAATACTTTTAATCTTGATAAATGGATTTGACACATGACAACCAATACCTTTTAGGTGTAAAAATTTATTAGATGATATTTTAGGTATAAAAATTTATTAGATGATATTTTGAATTTACAGTGTTAGTAAGTGACAATCTATTTAGTTAATTTTAACTATATGCATAGAAAACTCTACTACAAATTAGTTAATTTTGACAATCTACAAGTGGTTTGCAGGAATAATAGTGCAATTGAGGAACAATAATTCCCAGACAACAAGCAATAATTATAGTGTTTTCTGGGACAGGATGTCATTATTTTTAGGTCAACCTTATTCAACTCAGCACAAGCACTGCAAATAAATATATTCTTCTAGAGGACATGTATGCAATTGAAAAGACAAATCTAAAATTAAACAATTATATAGTACATATATATCAAGAAATCCAAATCTGTTATCACCACTATTTGTACTAAAATTGGTTCCATTGCAAAATTCTTTTTTTTAATATTTAATTCTGAGGTGTACAACTAATCAATGTCATTTATATCTAAAATATTACTTGACTGGCTTTTAATGACTTCTTCTATAAATCTTTTAGAGATGCCTATTAATTTGGCTAGTAAAAACTTTTTCAGGTCATTCCAAATTCTTTGGATCAGATTTATCTTTATTATTATTATTTATTTATTTATAAACAAATAAAACTAGAACCCTCTCACAAGAGAAGTTGTAATCCCAAAAAATATTTATTGCAAAATAAACAAACACTTTCATGGAGTGGTAATAATCTGAAGTCAAAACTAATTATAAATCCCCAATTTGTCATTCCTCGAATGCTTCTTTCCCTCTGCTTCACTCCTCGATCTTCTTTTGGGTGTAATAATAATGTCATATTTGAATAGACTCACTTTGTTAAAAACAATAATAATGAATATTATTAATTTAATGTTTTACGCATTACAATTTGTGTGAATCGAACGGCTCGTATCTTTCCATAAATACCCCCCATCTCTTTAATTCCTCCCTCCCGTATCCCCATTCACTTCTCACTATCGAGTAGCAGCGGATAGATAGATAAAGGATCGACTTTCACGGGACCAAACTGAGGCCGAGATGGTGGATCGCTCGCCGTCGCTGCTGTGATCCGTCGTCGGGTCGAGTGCCTTCGCCGGCTCCTCCTCCTCCTCCTCCTCCGGTGCCACCGCCTCCGCCGCCGTATGATGTTCGTCAGAGGGCCCTCGCGGAAGCGGCGGTCGGGGGCGGTCCCCGTCTACCTCAATGTCTACGACCTCACCCCCATCAACGGCTACGCTTACTGGCTCGGTCTCGGCGTCTACCACTCCGGCGTCCAAGGTGAGCTCCGATCCGCGCACGACGGCCCCGATTCGGGTGATAGCGGTGATCGGGATGGGTCTTCTTTAGGGTTTGGCTAAGCTATTTGTGCTGGCAGTGCACGGGGTGGAGTACGCTTACGGGGCCCACGAGCACCCGACGACGGGGATCTTCGAGGGGGAGCCACGGCAGTGCCCAGGGTTTACATTCCGCAAGTCGATCCTGATCGGGCGCACCGATCTGGGACCGCGGGAGGTGCGGGCGCTCATGGAGGAGATGGCCGCGGAGTACACCGGCGACACCTACAACCTCGTCTCCAAGAACTGCAACCACTTCTGCGACGAGGCCTGCCTCCGCCTCACCGGCAAGCCCATCCCCAAGTGGGTCAACCGCCTCGCCAAAATCGGTATTCGCCTTCCCCTCAACCCCCGAATCCCCGCTTTCTCCTCCCCAAAGATTCGACTTTTACAGTGGTATCCCGACGGCCGCCAGGATACCTGTGCAACTGCGTGCTGCCGGTGCAGGTGGCGTCGGTGAGGCAACGAGCGACGGACGAGGGGAAGGGCGGCTCCCGAGGCGGCGGCGTCGAGAACGAGAGGAGGACGCTGAGGAGCAATTCCACCACCAACTCATTCGCCACCTCCGCCGCTTCTTCTTCCGATGACCCTCCCACTAGAATCTCTCAGCCTGTGGTCACCATCTCCTCTCGCTCCGCGGCGAGTAGGAGCCGCCGCCCTTCCTCCTCCTCCGGAGGAATCTCCTCCACCGTGACGGTCTAACCTCCGCCACCGCCTCGCCGATGGTGAAGGTCACTTTACATACATACTTGTTTTCTTGTGCCATGTGTCAGTAGAGCACCGAGAGAGCACGGAAAGTGCTGTTCGAGGGCAAGCAACGGATCCGGTGTTTGCCATCCTCGTGCGCGGGGGGTGTGCTTTGTTTCCTCCGTATGTATCAGAAGCCACTGATGGTGATCGGACGGCTGTAAAGCAAGTGATGGAAACCCGCCACACGTGCGAGTCGAGATGGCCGTCCTTCTCCTTGCATCATCATGAGCCTTTCTTTCCTTGTGCCCATCATGATGGTGGGAGTTTTGTGCGTGTTCTTTCGAGAGAGCTGTCCTCATCGATGTGGGTTTGGGGGAAAGCGTAGATAGTGGTGGTGGGGATGGAACTCTTCCATGGATATATCATATCATCCATGACACTAATCATTCTAACAGTGATCAAGAATAAGATTATTATAGTTGGAATCTGTATGATTTGGCAACATCAAAAAGCCAAGGAAATACATTTGGGTGGGATATTGGTAAAGCAGATTCATAAAGCATTTATAGAGATTATAAGAGAGAAGATTATGTATCTTTTTTATGTAGCATTCTTGTGCAAAACTTCATCATTTTTCCTCTTTTGCAATGTAACAAGTTAAAACATAGCTGGACTACCATCTTTGCTTCCTCAATTTTCTTGGGTGTCTCAATTTTGTTTCTATTCAAGGGAGAGCTTGCAAGCAATGGATTGTTTTGCAGGTATGTGAGAAGAGTGATGCAGGTTATCATCCTTTTTGGTCTGAGGACAGATCCAAGTCAGAAAGAGTGAATGGAGCCTAATCCATGTTCATCATTCTGCTGCAGAATGGAGTTACACCAACCTGAGTGGGCTGGTTTTAGTGGTCCGCAGAACAGGTAAGGGGGGTGGCACATGGCTCTGTTTCAGGTTTTATGGCTGACCTAATTCAATATGAAGGACTCCTGTGTCAGACCAATCACCAAACTCTCTCTCTCTCTCTCTCTCTTCTTTTCTTTAGGACTTGTTGATTTGTCTGCTTCAGAACATCCAATAGATGGATCAGAACAGCCTGTCAGAAAGCCTTGGCAAGGGGAAAGTGGTCAATCCTTTCTCTGTAGGTAATCTCCAAAGCAATTCAGTTTTTCAATAGCCCTGCTTCTTTCCTGCTCACATAAATTGCTCCGCTACCCATTTCCAAATTATCTACGACTGTCAGGATTTATATGTTTTCAGTCAAAATGGAGGATTGTGCCATTTTTTGTTTGACCCCTCCATGAAAACTTTAATGTTCTCAAAAGCTCCCATTCCTCAAGAAACAAATATCCTCTTAATCCTCAGACACCCATACAAACTAGTTGTATGAATCTTCCTTCCGAAGAGTTACCTCAATTCTAACTGCTGGAATTCTATTCGAGTAGGGCTAGATAACTTGTGCAGATACATGTCAGTCTGTTCGTGAGATGAATCTAGGAAAGCAGAACCAGGTATTCATTCCTCTGAAGGCATTAACTTGGATTCTACCAGTTGGAAATACTGGAACGAGTAAGTGTTACAGGAGTTGACCACCGAGCTCCACAGAGAAGTGTTGTCTCCGATGCTTCTCTTAGATAACTCAACTCCACCTCTTTGTGGTTACTCTCTTTCACAAACCAGTTGCCCTCTGTTCGTTGCTCCCTTTATCCGCCTGTGTTCACTTCGGGTTGATGACCATCTGTAGACACAATTCTTTTCGTGTGATGATCACATCATTGATTTCTCCCAAGTGTTCTGTTTTTTGTGGAGAGTCCCTTAGCTTTTTTTATCTCTAGTTAGAAAGAAAGCTTTTGGGTGGCACTTGGCTTTCTGCAATCCAACTCATTCCCTTGGGGAGGTACAACGAATGGATTCTAATACGAGACAAGAATTGACACCATACTATGGAAGAAGAAGAAGAAGAAGAAGAAGAAGAAGTGATCTGTTCCATTGCATGTACTCCACTACTTCAGAGCTTTTACCATGATCATGCTATCTTTTCTGCCGGAGTCTTCGTTTTTGGAAATGGCAAGTGATGTGATGCTGAAAAATGACACTGGCTTCAGGTGATGCTGCCTATTTCAGATGCTCTGCATTTGGCTGGTAGTGACACTGGCACAGCTTACTACCTTGTGAGTGCATTCACTGCATTCTTCAAAACAAGGTTTACCAAATGATAGAAAATAAAGGAAAGATCAAAGAAAAAAAAGAAACTGACAGTTCAACAGATGCATTCAGTGACATATTTGAAGATTTCCAAAATGCAGGTATCAATATGGAATAGTCACATTTATGGCCAACTAAGGATGGTGATATGTATCTTAGAGATTATCCAAGCTTACCAATGAAGACAACAACAATTTAAGGTTGTTTGCGGGTTCCAATTTTACTTGTAACTTAAATTCATCTTTGGTAAGAATGATCTACCAACTGATTGTTAGGGTTGATAAGTATTTTAAAAATAAATTTATTTAGAGGATAAATAATTTTAATTTTATGAAAAGAAATTTTGTGAATAGTTGTCTTGTAAATATCTAATATATCTCAACGTCTTAATAAGAATGAGACATCATGAAAAAAATATCCTAGGTGGTGATAATTTTATATTGATATTTTTGAGCTTTTATTTATCAGATTATTTTAATGTCTTCTCTCCCTGATAAATAAAACTCTTCATTCGCCCCTAAATAATTGAAAGGAGATTTGTGGCTTGACCAAAGTTGATGCATAATAGAGATTTGAACCTAAAGTATCAAGGTACCGACATACTCGATAAGATTCACAAGTTATAATTGATCAAACATAGATAAATAAATGGTTAATTTTAGTTTTTCAAAATTTATTTCTCTTTCTGTGATATTTTTTATCCTCATCATATGATATTAAGAAATATCATAACAAAGTCTCCACAATGATGTTGCTCTCAGAAAATACATTCTTGTCGAGGTTTGTCATTCACTACAAGGAGGAATTCCAGAGCTCATTGAGTTGTATAATGAAAGCTTCAGGAGCAGTGATGCTTTAAATTTGGTCACATCTTTTTCATAAATAGATGGATTTTAATGGTGCTATGTAATTTTGGATCTGCAATGCCAATACATAGATGAATTAGCTGTCATCTTTTTCCCAAATAGGAACAACAAAAGTAAATGGTAATTCATAGTTCCTGCAATTCTTTGTAGCAGATGCCGACTTCTCTCTGTTTTTTCCTATCAGTTTCAACATAACAAAAGTATCATGACAGAAAGGGAAAAACAAGAGCTGGAGGTGGAGAGGTTTTGGAACATGATATTAATAAAAGAGGATCATGCACATTTTTGTGGCTTGTTAATCTTTTGTTGAAATGTATTTGTAAGAGGTAGGTAGTAGATAAGAAGAGGCTGTAGGGATTTCTTCTAGAAAAACGACTCTTAATGCTTGTTGATTTATAAGACATCCGTTCAGCTTGTAGAGTCATCAGCAAACAGCATCAACTTGTGCTTCTGTCTTGCTTCAAAACATGTTGTTACTCAAGGAAAACCATTCTTTTCCATCGTCAATCATACTTGTGCCAAGGAAAACTGGTAGCTCAGACAATTTTTTGCTCGTGTCAATCGATCCTGCTGCTTAAGTGCAAGAATTCCGGCATCTCTTCATTTTTTTCTTTTGTTTTCTTCTATTTCCATTCTTTGGGTTGTAGACTTTGTGCTCTAATTTTGAGTTGGATTTCCTATAGTCTGAAAAGCTATTGCTCTTCTTCGTTCATAATCAGCCATATTTTTGCTCATTTGGCTTTCAGAATCTAGTTGGAACAAGCAAGTTCTTTTATGGATGTCATCTTTGGCATGGATTGACGATCTCCAAGGAGATAAAAGTAACTTGGCCTGCTTACAAAGTACAAGCTTCCAAGTGCAAGCTTCCTCTTGTTAACTTTAACATAGACTGGAGTAGCTTTTAGAGGCTACCAGCTACTCTTAGAGTCCTTAACTTTCTGCTTAGAACTTCATAGAACACTTTTTCTCATTTCGGACAAACTTGCTGCTTTAAATATTTCCCTAGTTCATCAATTTTGGTGCTGCAGAATATGAGACTGAATCCATAATAGATCATATCTTCTTTTCTTGTCAATTTGCTTGAGAGTTTTGGAACTACTTTTAGATCAATTTTAATGAACTTTCCACCTAATCTAATCGAATGATTGGCTTAAAGAAGAGCTTTTTGTCTATGGCAAATGCATTAATCATTAACCATTATGGCATGTCTGAAATGAGACCATTTTCGATCATACTCGGTCTAAGCTTAAAAGCCTCCTCTTCAAACTATTAGCATATGCGGCTTCTTGCTTATTAGATACTCTAATGTTTTGAATGGAAACCACTCAATTATAACTGGTTTAAGCTGAAGACTGAATGAATGCATTCCTCTTGATGACATCGTGATACAGTATTGAATGTGGAAGAGTACTGCCAAAGTGATAGTGACCTTTTGTTGCCTGTGTTATGATGACCAGTTGATTTTACAAACTAGACCATTATAGTTTGGCTGATTGATTTTGCAAGAGGCAAATCATATCTTACAAATGGGTATGGTATAAGATAACAGACATGATAGTATACCTTACATGCTGATATTGGCTGACATGGAGGCCTAACATTTTCAGAACCACATGACTAGATGTTGGTGGATTGCTTTTTATAGTTTTGATTTTTTGGAACCTTTTCATGTGTTTATCTCTCATAAAATGGAATAAATAAGTTTTGATAGCAAGGAATTTTGAATTTGTTTTTGGGCCATTGTATGGAATAAATAAGTTTTGATAAAAGGATTTTGTGGCACACATCTTTTTCAAATAATTGGTCTTAGTTAAGGAAAGTTGAGAATGAATTCCAAGTACCATTCAGTCAGCTAACACCCCATGGTGGTGCCTTATTTTCTTTTCGTTCTAGAATTTCGACTTCTTTTACTCTTTTGATCGGCTTAGTTAGTTAGTATTTGTTGATAAGATCTATCACTATGTTTAGATTCCTTGGTCTTACCACTTCAATTGAAGATCCAACCTAACTCCATGAGGTTGACTACATTGTGCAAATTTCATCATAAAAAATAGGTTACTAAATATATGTGTACTTGTCTTTGACGTATTATTTTTCATCCTAGTCTCTTGGTGGACAATAAAATGAAGTTATTGTTTTTGTCCATTTTTTATAGGTTTGTGTTTCTTTAGTAGTTTGGTATCATGAAATTAATTTTAGGTACCCATGAAATAGTTTGTATTAAAGCATATTTTTTGGTTGTTCAAGGACAAAAGCCTTTCAAGTAGAGTTGGAGAAACGTAACATTTGCTTCAAAGGGTTCAAAGGGGTGTTGGGTGACTTGCTCTTAGGGTTTCCAAGTTTTTTGCTTTTTAGGCGGTAGTCGGAGAGGAAGGGAATACGGTGTTGGTGACGGTTTGTGTCTTCGGACAAGAAGAGGAGACCGATGAAGCGGTCGCCGGCATCCTCTCGCTTCTCCAAAACCCTCTCCTTCATCTATCGACCGCGTCCCGCCGATGCTCTACTTTCCTCCTCCTCCTCTTACTCCGTCGCCGCTACCGGAAGCGGAGCTCTTCAGCCCAGCTTCATGGCCGAATACCTCGTCACGTCATGTGGCTTCTCCCCGGAGAATGCGTCCAAGGCCTCGAATCTCCTCGGCGGCATCGCTTCCCGCCGGCAGCCCGACTCCGTCCTTGGCTTTCTCAAAAGCCACGGTTTTGACGACACCCATGTGAAAGATCTGCTGTCGTGGAACCCCCGGTGTCTTCTCCTCGACGTGGAGACGACCCTGGCTGCCAAGTTCCGATCAGCCCGACTCCGTCCTTGGCTTTCTCAAAAGCCACGGTTTCGACGACACCCATGTGAAAGAGCTGCTGTCTGGGAACCCCCGGTGGCTTCTCCTCGACGTGGAGACGAACCTGGCCGCCAAGTTCCGAACTCTCCAGGAGTTAGGCTTCTCACAGTCCGACATCACCCACATCGTCCTGGCCAATCCCTTCGCAATCAACTATCACGTCCGCACCGTGGTGCACAAGATCCGGTCTCTCCAGGAGTTAGGCTTCTCACAGTCCGACATCACCCACCTCGTCCTGGCCAATCCCTCCGCAATCAACTACCACGTCCGCGCCTTGGTGCACAAAATCCGGTTTTGGCAAGGACTCATCGGATCCAACGACCCACTCATAAAGGTCTTTAAGCGCCGCCAGTGGATTCTCGGGTTTAGCATCGAGAAGAGGATCCAGCCAAACATCGAGATGCTACGGAAGAGCTGTGGAATCACGGATCAAAAGCTTAGAACGATCCTGAGGTACCAGCCCACGTTGGTAACCCAGAGGGCGGAAACCTTGAGGGCTTTGATCAGTCGTGCCGACGGATTCGGAGTAGCCCGCACCTCGGGGAGTTTCCACTGGACTCTGTTGATGCTCTCCACTCTTAGCCTGGAGAGATTCAATGCGCAAAAGAAGCTATTCGAGGTCTTCGGTAACCCGGAGGGCGGAAACCTTGAGGGCCTTGATCAGTCGTGTCGAGGGATTCGGAGTAGCCCGCACCTCGGGGAGGTTCCACTGGACTCTGTTGATGCTCTCCACTCTTAGCGTGGAGAGATTCAATGCGCAAAAGAAGCTATTCGGGGTCTTCGGGTGGTCAGAGGCCGACTTCCTCGACGCAATCAGAAAGACTCCTGGTTTCTTGACATGTTCCCTGAAGAATCTGAAGTTGAAAATGGAATTCTTGGTGAATGAGGCTGGATATGCTCCGCCTTATATTGCCCTCCGGCCTGTGCTTTTGACATTTAGTTTAGAGAAAAGGTTGATCCCAAGATATCAGCTCATGGCAGCCCTGAAGTCCAGGGGGCTGTGCGCTGGTCATCCCAAATTGATCACATATATCATGTGTCCAGAGAAGAAGTTCTTGGAAAGGTATGTCATCATATACAAGAAGCAGTTTCCGGAGCTCATTGAATCGTACAGTGCGAGCAAATAGTAGTTCTGGATTAGCTAGCTGTAGGTTTTGGTTCCTGCAATCCATGGTTTCAGGTTCCGGCCTTTTACTCTCTGTTTAACTTGATCTGCAGTTTGAGACTTATTAGTATTAGGATTTATGCCATTTGCTTCCTTTTTTTCTGGTGCATTAAGAGGAATGTAGCTGCATACATGTAGAAAGAAAGGAAAGCAATATGAAGTGGAACACAATGACTTCTTGTAGCATGTTGATTCGGTCAATTGTTTCCAGATAATTACCTGCATAGGAAAAATCAGATACTGTAGGAATTGATACTGTTGTCCCATTCTTTTTTTTAGCCTACTTCTGGGAACACATTTGGAAGACGTGTGTGCTTGTGTGTGTGTGTGTGTGTGTGTGTGTGTCGTAGTGACTATGAAACTGAAACAAATTCTTTATTTGATCTATGGCTCTCCTTGATATGCATTGAAGTAGATGCTTTGCTTATGTTGTAGCTGATATCATTATGTTATCATGAAGAATTTTGAGATGATGGTTTCAAAGGTCACATTACTATTACACTATGGAGTTATGGTTGCATCCTTTTTTTCTCCTTTGTTGAAAAATTGGTGCTTTGCAATTGGCTACTAGTGAAGTTCATGTTTCGATCGATTTTGATACGATACGTCGAATCTACATGGATGTTGTCTAAGATTGATCTAATTTTGGTCAATTTCTCAGCTGAATCAGCTAGAATCGGTTGAAAATACTTGAGTTTATTGATTTTTGGGTGAATTTTACACTACTTGATGACCTCAAAGGGAAGAAAAAAGAAAGACGGAAGGAGAAGAAGAAAGAAAAGAGGAAAGTTGAGATGGTGAAAAGAAAAAAGGAAAAAGAAAAAAGAGAAAACTGTGATTGTGATTCTAAATCAGAGGAGGGAACATTGCTTTTGCTTTGCTTGCTATTCACTGCATTTGTTGTTTACTACTCCATCCATTGGGTAGAATAGATGGAAGATTACAGGCAGAAGGAAGAGGAGGACAGAAGTAACCCATAACCTAATATGAACTGTTCCTGCTCCTTATATTTATTAAGGTTTAGCCAATGATTTTGACACTTTGGAAAATTGCGAACTAGTGATTGCATAGTGTCCATAATCATGTATACATGGCAGAAGCACTTCTTGTTGTTTCGTCGGCATCGGTATAGAATAGGCAGCATGTTTGGTTGGTCCAATCCGATCAATAAAAGAAAATATTTCACAGGTTTATGGCTTGTGTTCGTGAGCCCTCTTCCCCTTACATGCAAGCATGAACTATTGTTGTTGTCCGCTGTCCATTGCTCTGTCATTGATTTCAGGTACGCTTCCTCCTCCTCTTTCTTCTCATATTCTGCTTCATCCTCTTCCTTCTTTTCCTCTTTCTTTTTTCTTTCTCGACGGTCGGCTTTCTCTTCTTCTTCGCCTTCTTCTTTATTCATCCACTTCCATTTGTTTCTTCCTTTTAGAGGCATCGGTACATACTGGTACATAATGTGTCAGTATATTGGTATCTCAATGTACGGATTGGTATGTATCGATAAGTTACTTATCGGTAAGAGACAATAAACGCTGGTGCACTGCAAGCTTCAGATGTAGAAGTGCTCGACAACTTGAAGAGTTTTCACTTGCTGCTCAGTTTCTGCTACAAAGCTCTTCTTTCGTTAGCGGTGTAAGGTAAGTTTGTGTATGTTAACTTACACAGTATTATGTTATGTTGACTTACACTTGTGTATGTTAACTTACCCGGTATACCACTGAAAAGCGCATTTTACACAGTATTATGTTATGTTGACTTTTTTCGGGGGAAATGTTAGTTTAAAATTTGCTGAATTTGGCTCATATAAAATGCATTAACAGTTAAAAAATGACGGCATGAGTTGATGATTGCATAGATGTGAGCAATAAGATGCTAAAATGGATCCTAATTCTACCTAATAACTGGATCCAAATGAAAGTTTCAATTAACCGGATTAATTCGTTGATTAAAATGATCTAAAAATTGTATCCAAATGGACGAAATCTATGAATCTTATCCTTCCATCAAAAGATAATCCTCAAGGGGCAAATGCAAGATCAAATCGGATCATAGAACGCATGAACCCTAATCCTAAAATATAAATATATATTACTAATATTATATGCCTAAGTTTCATTGGTGGATCCGTGGCGCAATGGTAGCGCGTCTGACTCCAGATCAGAAGGTTGCGTGTTCGATTCACGTCGGGTTCAATTATACAAACTTGTCACATTTCCTTTAGTTCCTCATGTGATTGGAGCAATGAACGGCCCCACAGGTGGGGACCCCATCCGATTCTTACGCTCCTTTTCAAATTTTTCGATTTCCGTTTTCTATACCTTGTGATTGGATTAAGGGACGGACCCACTAGTGGACCCCATCGATCTTAGCTCCCGTTCCTTCTTTGAGAAATACTTGTTAATGATTTATATAACACTAATTTTAGGCTAATTTCAATCTATCGATATGTCAAAATATCAGTAAAAAAGAAGAAAATTAGCTGATAAATGAATACATGAATAAATTTGTGGCACAAACTCTTGTCTCATCACAGAACCATCGTATAGTTGTACTAAGATTCACCCTCTAAATACATTTTATGAGGTTCAAACAATTACATACAATAGGATTTTAAAAAAAATATTAATCTAAAAATCCATACACAAAAATAATATATATATATA
>LVTN01000523.1:147908-167334 GCA_001649415.1 Musa itinerans | reverse complement strand
ATATATAGACACGCTTGCGTACACACACACAAACCTCATCCAAATCCCCTTTCTCTGTCCAAATTCTCCGTCCACGATACATCGTCGTCGCTTTCCTTCGACAAATGCGGAGAGAAGAGAGAAGACAAAGATTTGGAATTCGACCGCTGGCCAATTCGAAGCCCCATTTGGTTTGGCTCCCCCCCTTCTTCCTTCCTCCCTTTTCTTGCTCTGAATTAAATCTTCTTATGTGACGTTTATCGTCTGAAATGACGATTCTCTTTGATAGCATACATTTGATTCGTCTACACGAGGAGGATTGTGGTTTGACTTAAATGAGTACCGTGGGTTATCAACTTGTTTTCATGATAAAGGGGAATGACAAAGAAATTCTGACAAAATGGACAACCATGACATGAATCCCAACACATTATTATGTTCCGCTGAAGTTTCATTGGACTTAGCCAGTGTAATTCTTTCATTAATTTGTTTAATGCTTATAAGGAGCAACTTACAGTTAGATGACGTGTAAAATGTATCCAAATTGTGAAATTGGAGCTATAATTTATCCCGTTGCACTACACATTCGATGACCTAGAAGTGGCAGAAAATGAAATATAACTTTTACATGGCAGTTTTAATACTTAGATGCAAGTGTTGGGAATCTCATTAGTTATTGGAATCGACAAGACACTTTATATGATCCACAAGTCCAATAATAATAATGACCAAACACATTTATCAACTAGTCATAAATGAGAGACTTTTCAGATATTTAAAATTATTTTAAATTGTTTTGATGATGAAAGAAAGCATTAAGTATACTTTTTTTAAAAAAATAAAGGATTGGTGTCCCTTTTCTGGCCTATCTATACCATTAAAGGATAGACATTAAGTTCCATAAGACATATATTAGAAGACACCAGTTGTTTCTTAATAAATTAATCTAAGGAATCCAATATGTGAATTAATCAAAGGCTTATTCTTGGACAACTATGACTCAAGGTAAGTTTATTTCGTTTCATGTCCAATATAAATCCATTGTTTTGCTTACAACAAGAGCATTTCAAATCTGTATGCATATGAGTTTTCTAATCTATTGTGATCAATATTATTTTTTAAAACTACATAGAAAGAAAAGAAAAGTGGTGGATAAAAATGTAATATTTACATGGTAATTTTAACTTTTAGATACAAGTGCACTTCGAGCCTGTATGCATTTGCATTTTATAATTATTCTTTTTGAATATTGTTCTTCAACACTACTTAGAAAGAAAAGATAAGAAGGTGCTACAAAGGTGCATACACAGACTTCTTGTATCTGTGCTGCAAGAAGTACTGCTGACACTTGTTCTATGGCACAAAAAGTGCTGTTGGTTTCTCTGGTACTTGAGTGACACACTAAACTCAGCTCTAGTAGATCATGTGTACAATGGGATCTAACATGCTGTTGTTACTTTTTTCATGCTTTTTGTAAACTTGTTATGTCCAAGGTTGTATTACTCCTTTCTGTTCAAGAGCATGTGAAAAATGCTGATTATTTCAGTGTTTTGACTTTTATTTCATGTCTCAACATGCTTTGTAATTAATCTTTAACTATTTGTTACATGTGTTGTTGCTTACTGATGGGGTCAAGGATTTCAAATAACGTTTGTGATTGAAACTGAGGATTTGAAATAATGTTTGTGACTGAAACTGAACAGATAGAATTGTAAAGCAACAGAGATTCTCTGATGAACTCTATCTCAACGAATGGCTGTTATAATATTTTGGTCTTTGTTATATACATATTTACATGAATTTTTCCTGTGAAATTTAGTTTTGTGGTATAAAGCACTATTATCTGCATGGTTTCTTTATTGTTTATCTAGATCTATAATGTTTCATGTTGTGTTTTTCTTGGACTGCTCATTCAGTTGTGTTAATTCCCTGCTTTTCAGTTTTGTTTCTATCCTCTCTCTATATGTGTTTTCCACAAGGAACCAATATTCTTGACCTTACATGCTATTCAATTATAGGCTTTTGGAATTGTTCCTCCATACTGAAACATTAGCATTTTTGTGACAATGGAAAATGATGGACTGAAGTAGGTGCAATGGCATTGATAGCACATCACACATAGGTTCTTAATGCTAAAACCCATGCTGCTAATTTCGTAGCCTTTACATCTCCTTTCATTTTCTGCACTTTCTTCCTTTAGTTGCTGTCTATGTCATGTTTGCTAATATTCATAATCAATAGAAGACTATAATATAGTTTTTAAGGTTATGATGTTTTCTGTCGACCTTCAGGGTTCTTTTTCAACACATTCACTGAGTTGTAGTGCATCAAGGAATATGACCATTTTTACCATAGTTATTATTGGCTTTAAAAAATAACAGAGGTAGTTTTTTAAGATAAAGGAATACATGCTATGGATTGTTAATTTTACTAGAGTAATTGTTACTTGTAGGCTTGTTTAATTTAATGTTGCCCAATATCACTATACCCCCTCTTTGCAGCTATCTATGATTGGATATAGAATCAGGTTCAGAGTACTTTGCTTCCTGGATTTGCAGTGGTACATGTCCGGAATGCAGAAATTTGTTGTTTGGTTTCATTGCTATGGTTACAACTTACGAATAGGATTCATATAAAATTTTGCTACTAGGGATTCACACAGCACAGGCTCAAATTAACTAAGTTGTTGGAAAATCTGAAAAACCTATTTGATTTCAGAGCTTTCAGATATTTCATTGTTATTTATTTTCATAAACCTATCTGATTTCAGAGCTTTCAGATATTTCATTGTTATTTATTTTCATTCTAGTTAAACACATCTAAAATGAGGCTAATGCTGAGACTCCCACTAATGAGAGGTCTAGGGAGAGTTAATATACATAGTCTTACTGTTATAATTAGAGAGGACTCTTCCGGGACTCTAAACCTAGTCACCAGTGTTGTAAAGTAAGAAAACAAAAACAAAAACCAAAAAAACAAAAGTGTCTGATCTAGAAAATATCCCACCTAATTCTTTTTTCTTAAAAATTGAGTAAATGGTCTAATTTGTATCACAACATAAAGTAGTAAACCAACTAATCCTACCTTCTGCAAACTTCAAATCAAGATAAATGATATATCCCAAATCATATTCCAAACCCATAGCGGAACCAAGACAGTTCATATTTTGAGAAACTATAGTTAAAACATTATAAGGTTCAGGGGCACCTTTAGTAGAGCAATGAATATTATCCAAAATGAATGGTCTAATCCACAAAACTCACCCCCGCAGTTTGAAGAGGGTTAACATATTCAGCCTTACCTATACAAATAAAGAGGTCATTTCCATTGACTTTACAAACCTAAGTTGAGGACAAAAAGGCAAACTCATCATGGAGATAAGGCCAACCTTTGAAGACATTTTTATTATAACATTTTTCCTCCCACTATTCAGTATCTTGTTGGGACATTTCTCACTATTCAGTATCTTGTTAGGACATTTCTTAAGCTTAAAAAATCTGGAATTTGAACATTGTCTCTGATTTTTATTCTGCTGTTAGTCTTACATTTACTTTGTTTGCTATAAACGGTGTAGATTGGTAATTGTCTTTGACTCTTTGTTTGGTTAAATATATTGCAGTGTTGTTGAAAATGTTTAGCTTATGATAAAACTTTTGGTGACTTTATGGTGAAAATTTGCAATCAACTGAATGAATGCATTCCTCTTGATGACATCGAGATACAGTATTGAACGTGGAAGAGTACTGCCAAAGTGATAGTGACCTTTTGTTGCCTCTGTATTATGATGACCAGTTGATTTTACAAACTAGACCATTATAGTTTGGCTGATTGATTTTGCAAGAGGCAAATCACATCTTACAAATGGGTATGGTATAAGATAACAGACATGATACTATACCTTACATGCTGATATTGGCTGACATGGAGGCCTAACATTTTCAGAACCACATGAACAGATGTTGGTGGATTGCTTTTTATAGTTTTGATTTTTTGGAACCTTTTTATGTGCTTATCTCTCATAAAATTGAATAACTAAGTTTTGATAGAAGGATTTTGTGGTTCACATCTTTTTCAAATAATTGGTCTTAGTTAAGGAAAGTTGAGATTGAATTCCAAATACCATTCAATCAGCTAACACTGCATGGTGCCTTATTTTCTTTTCGTTCAAGAATTTTGACTTCTTTTACTCTTTTGATCAGCTTAGTCAGTTAGTATTTGTTGATAAGATCTATTGCTATGTTTAGATTCCTTGGTCTTACCACTTCAATTGAAGATCCAACCTAACTCCATGAGGTTGACTGCGTTGGGCAAATTTCATCATAAAAAACAGGTTATTAAATATATGTGTACTAGTCTTTGGCATATTATTGTTCATCGCAGTCTTTTGGAGGACAATAAAATGAATTTTTTATCCATTTTTTATGGGTATGTGTTTCTTTAGTAGTTTGGTATCATGAAATTAATTTTAGGTACCCATGAAACAGTTTGTATTAAAGCATATTTTGGTTGTTCAAGGTGTTGGGCGTGAAGCCAACCTCGATTGAAGCTCGGGTCTGTCATCAATTTGATGTTGGGAGATGAGTAGGTTAGGTAGAAGATCCTACAAAACTAAATCAGAGGCATGCCCGACAAAAGTCTTTCCAAAGTAGAGCTGGAGAAATGTAACATTTGCTTTAAAGGGTTCAAAGGGGTGTTAGGTGACTTAGCATACCTAGGACATTTTATATAAAGCTTTGGTAATCGTCAATATTAAGTGGGAAGTTAATATGTGGAATTATTAAGCGTTACTCGAACGTGGAGAGTTAACCGAACCATCGGGATATTTCCATTGGCATAGTCGTGCGAACTTGGTATATTATAGTTGTCCAATATGTTGGGCCATGGAGTCAACCTTGATTCAAGCTTGGGTCTATTGTCAGTTTAATCTCGCTAGATGATTGGGTTCAATAGGGGCATATGCAAAATTTAGTCGGGGACATACCAAACAAAAGTCTTTGATGCTTAAGTTAGTAAATCTAGAGAAATGTAATGTAGGATTCAGAGGGTTCAAAGAGCACTACCTAGGGCTTTTTAATAAGGGTTTTGATTACCATCAAAATTAAGTGGCTTTGCTGGATTGTTGAGTGTTACTCGGATGTGAAGTCGCTCAAACCGTTAAGAGATATATGGCGGCTTCATGGCTGGATTTGACCATATTATAGATACAGGGAGTTTTGCGGCTAGATTCGATCGTATTCGAGATAGAGAATAATTCATTATCATATTCCATTACATCGTTGATAAAGGATACTTTATGGTCATATTCGGCCACGTTGGAGAAATGATGCTTCATGTCGAAGTCGATTGCATCGAGGGCTCGAGATGCATCTTGGCAACATTGTCAAGCTTTTTTATCGTTTTTCTACCACAAGCCACTCCAACTACAAGCTCGACTTACCTTTGTTCTACAATTGAAATACGATTTGCTTTAGTAACAACATCATATTATTTTTTTATGATTTGACATCATTGTCATGACACTTGATCTTTTATGTTTGATTGGGGCCTTCCATATCGTGCACCACTCAAATTAACGAAAAAGCTAAGGATAAGGTAGTGAAGGCCTAACAATGCCTGACCCTTATAAAAGGGAGCCTTAGGCCATCTTTCCCCTTTGTTGTTTGAGAACTCTAAGCCCTTCAGACCTTCGAATTCTCAACCGAACCATCTAAGCTTTTCATCTAAACCCTCCCACTTATAGGATTCAAAATGCCTATTCTCTTTGATTTTCCTTAGGGTCGAACACTTCGCTTGAGGGGGTTGTGAGCTCATTAGTTTGACCCTCGATTCCTTTGCCCCCCTTTGCCTTGATCAGCCTCATTTTCTCCTATTTGGAAGAAGTCGAGGTTGCCGTATTGGAGAATGCTGCTCCTTTAGGGGCACCTCTTTCATGACACACTCCTTGAATTTTGATTATAAGATTAGCTCTAAAGTCTTTAACCACCTTATGTCTCAGTTCTTCATCCCACCTAAGTTCGAGATCGTAGCTGCTTGGCTTATCGATAGGCCATACATACAAATCATTATCTTTGTACTTACCCAAACGCATTGGAAAAGGGGCTTTGGTTATCGTTCTATTCTTTCCGTGTCTATGCCTTCTTGTTTGGAAGATCTCTAGTCCAGCTCTCATATCTTGTGGCCTTTGTCGGAGAGTATCGTAGAGTTGACATTATCTCGACATTGATCTTATTGCACCTTAAGATCTTTAGCTTTTTCCTTTTTGCCCAAAGTGGATGTAAGGCCCATTAAATGCCAAGTTTGATTAATTATCGACAGGAAAGATTTTCAAAGTTCTTTGAGGGGCGAGTGAGTTGCTTGGCCCACCTAGAAGCTAAGAAGCATGGACACGAATATGGGACACAGACATGAAACAATACAGACACGGCGACATGCCACTTTTAAAAAAATTAGGATACGAACATGGCGAGGACATATGTATTTTTTAAATATATATAATATGTATACTTAAATTTATTAAGTACGTTATAACATCAAGTAAACATTTGTAACATATTAAGTTTTTAACCTGTACCTTCAATAAGGGCAGAAGAGGCTAATGTAGGTAAAACTCAAAATTCTAAGAATAACAAAAGAAAAGCTTTAATTGTCACTTTTTAGAATGATGGGTGAACTGCGAAGCATGGGTTAGCATATTACCTTGTGATGCAACATGGCGACAAGGCTTCACCAGTGAGGAAAAGATTGGCTAGTGAGGAAGAAGGCTTCGTTGGAGGCTGATGGTGGGGTGCTCGGGGCAAGGGCAGAGGAGGCTTCGTTGGTGATGAAGAAGTGGGTACTCGAGGCAGAGGTGGGATTAGGACATAAGTGGTGGACGCAGGCTTACTTCTATGGCCGAGGTCGTGGGTTTGCACAAGTGAGATGATGAGGCCATGGGTGATAGGGTGACTAGTTGACAAGAGGGACACTGAGGGAAACCCACGAACGAGGCTGTCGGTATAGGCGATGGGCCCTTGAGGGCAAGAGGAACGCCGAGGACGCGGTTGCACGAGGTAGGCAATGATACTATTGCACTTGGAGACGTAGGCAACACTACTATTGTCATCACTGATGCGGGCACCTAACTCTTCCTCAGACTCCACAGCCCGATACAGATTGAATCACATTTGGACTTCTTCCTTAGGTCTAGGAGATTGGGTTTATGATATGGTCCAAGCAGATGGACTCAATGTCGGATGATGAGGAGAAGCTAATGGATTAGTGGTAGTGGTGGTGGTGTTGGTGGGTGTGGAGGAAGTTGAGGAGGAGCCGGAAGTGGGAGTGAAGTTATGAAGACGGTAGTTGGTGACACTAAGGAGGAGGAATGTTAAGGGTGCGGTCGTGTGAGTCACATGATAGGTGTCGATAACGTCGTCCTCACATATGGTCCAAGTAATTCAACATCGCACACAAGCCGCAGAGCCATGAGAAAGGGCGTGGGTCCAACATGGATACGCCATGTCCACCAAAATAAAAATAAAAAATAAAAACAAACCTGTGTCAGACACATGTTCGATTATATCATTGATGTATCCCTGTCTGACATGGATATACCCATCAAATTGGGGTGTTCGGGTTAGCCCAAAAGTCCCCAATACCTTCCATTGAGTTTGAGCATAGGAAACTCTCGTGAATCATTCATGCTTTGTCGAACTTCGTCGCTATTTCCCAGGTGAGTGAATAGTTGGTAGCTCATCAATGCTGAGCTTAGTCTTGTATTATTCTGTTTTAGCTTCTTGGGCCTGATGGGCTAAAGGGTCTATCAACTTCGTTTGATCGAACCATTAGCCAAAATACTTAAATTGAAGTTGATAGTAGTATACTCAACAAAACCTTATTAACCAATCTTAGTTTTATCCACTTTCGATGTGGGACTAATCGAGTTACTATAATTTTCCCTGCTCAAGAGCTTCATATCTTCGTCAAGGCTCAACATGGCCCAGATCAAACTCTAGCATGATGTATGTGAGACATAGTTCAGTGGTGACTCCATGCCATGACGGGCCCCTTGACTCCATCCATGAGTAGCCTTTTCCTACTTGAACTCCTTCACTATGCTAAAATACTACGTCGGTTCTAATACCAAATGTGACTCGGGCCTAATAAGTTAACTAACCTATCAACTTCGTTTGACCCAAATCATTGGCAAGAATGCTTAAGTTAAAGTTGATAGTAGTACACTCAGTAGACCCTTATAAACAAATCTTAGCCTCATCAACTTTTGAGATCAATCGGGGTGTTACAATTATTAAATTGTCATTATTTTGTAAGATCTTTTGAGTAGAATTACCTTGAGAAAACTTCTAGATAACCTGAATTATTCCTTTTTAATCAAATCTAATCTATAGCATACAGCAGTGTACTTGCTGGCAATAAACTTTCTTCAGTGAAACTTAATCTTGAGTGAGGTTAGTTGATTCCCACCATTGTGCAACATTAGTATTGGAGTTATTCATCACAACATTGATCTCTTATCTTCCTCCACTATATCTTAGTTGTATCTGAGCTTCCTACTTTACGAAGCCACCATCTTTGATACTAAACAAACAGGTGGCTGCAGTCTGTGGGCAAAGGCATCCATGGAAGCCACCTTCTTCATTTTAGTAGGTAAAAGCAGTTAACCTTACCTGTCTTCCCCACCCGATGAACAGCTTCCTTGAAGCTTCATACAGTTTCTTGCACTCAGCTGATTGGACTCGGAAAATAAATATTTCATCTTATTTAATGTCAGTTTTCAGAATTATATACCCTCAGCAACCTTTTTTTTTTCTTTTCAAGGACATATAACTGCTTTGTTGATAAATTTTGCTGTTAATCTCGAGTTTTGGTAAATTGAGAGCTATGTCATGATGTCTTTAGAACTAAATTTGGCACAACAGGATAAATTTCTAGCATGCTTCTTAACCCTAATGTTAGAAACGTAGTGGATTCAGGTACATGTTGCATGAAACTCCACACACTCATCAGGCTTGATTGAATTTTTATGAGACTCACATTGTGACATCCAAGTTGATGCTAATTTAATGATTTAGTTTGAGTCATTACATCCAAATGCGAGCTTACTCAACGCACTTGATCAGTGTCATAGGAAACATATATATTATCATGATAGAGTATGAAAGCTTAGATTAGGTATATAAAACACTAAGTGATAGACAGAGTAGTATCAGCATGAATATGAATGTTAGCTAGATATATAATTCATCATGTAGGATTCATGACAAAGGAGGTGAGTTGTACATTAAAAGTTACTTATCAAAAAAAAAAAGTTGTACATTAAAAGTTCTCTTAGTTGCCCAGTGAAGAAAAAGATGGCTTTTTCATTAAGTTCATGAACCTGAAACACCGGTCCAAAGTGTTTATTCATTTATTTTATGAGCCTTGAAGTATTTTTTTGTTCATCATCTCGACCCAGTCTGATAACTTATTAATTTGATGAGTATGAAACACTAATTCAAAGCACTTACATCCATATTAATGAAAATAGACTTATTTAACAATCTGCCCCACTTATGTTTAACATATTGAACTTTACACCCAGCCATCTTTTCTGGTTTGGGTATCTCATCATGTCCATTAATAAATCCCCTTTGATATGATTTGTCACAACTTGATCTGATGAGATATCTTAATGACATTATGAATCTGAACTAAGTGCTTTGGCCAAAGTTAATAACGATAAACTAACTTATGTAGCTCTATATACCAATTTGATTGAGGTGTTGTATGTGATGTAGATCTAAACATGCGGCATCACATTCTTTTATCCTGCTATAAATCCTCCTCATCTTCATGGCTTCACCTAAACATCACTTGAAGTCCTCACAAGAACAGCCATGTCTTCTCTTGGAGCCAGCTACGCTTACATCCATGAACTGAGGAAACGCTGCAAAGAAATGGAGAGGAAGAAGACAGATGGTGGTGTGGCCACAGAGGAGAAGAGCTCCGAGGGAAGAGTTCATCCTAGTAACTCCCCTTCACCAGTGTGTAGAGAAGAACGAGGTGAAGGTAATTGTTGGAGAAGCTCGTTCACCAAATAAATCCCCAAAAAAAAAGATGATGAATTATTGGGTGTTGATGGGCTTGTTTTACATTTAGACAATGCTATGTCCACATATATATTTTGCCTTCCAATGTTCCATGTCTCTTTAGTGGGGAAATGTGGGAGGAATAATCATCCAATTGTTTTCTTTTTCTCTACCTACATACGACAGAAAAAGATGTTGCTTTGGTTATTAACATAGTCAGGTTCATAGCCATATGGAAGTTTTTTTAAGGAATAATTTTCTTCTATCATATCAAATTGCACACAAGATACAAGCTCAATAATGGATGGTAATATGGAATAGTCACATTTATGGTCAACTAAGGATCATAATATTTTAAGGATGGTAATATGTATCCTAGAGATTATCCAAGCTCAACAATGAAGACAACAACAATTTAAGTTTGTATGTGGGTTCCAATTTTACTTATAACTTAAATTCATCTTTGGTAAGAATTATCTTGCAGCGGATTGTTAGGGTTAACAAGTATTTTAAAAATAAATTTATTTGGAGGATAAAAAATTTAAATTTTATGAAAAGAAATTTTTGTGAATCAGAGTTTAGTTGTCTTGTAAATATGTAATATATCTCAACGTCTTAACAAGAATGAGACATCATGAAAAAAAAAAAAAAAAAAACACCCTAGGCGGTGATAATTTTATACTGATAATTTTGAGCTTTTATTTATCAGATTATTTTAATGTCCCTTAGACAACTTTTTGCTCGTGTCAATCGATCCTGCTGCCTAAGTGCAAGAATTCCGGCATCTAGATACTGAATTTGCTCCATTTTTTTTTTTGTTTTGTTTTCTTCTATTTCCTTTCTTTGGGTTGTAGACTTTGTGCTTTAATTTTGAGTTGGATTTCCTATAGTCTGAAAAGCTATTGCTCTTCTTCGTTCATAATCAGCCATATTTTTGCTCCTTTGGCATGGATTGACGACCTCCAAGTACAAGCTTTCCTTTGATCACCAGGCCTACTCAATCGTGTTCCTCGATGAACATGAGATAAAAAGTGACTTGGCCTGCTTACAAAGTACAAGCTTCCTCTTGTTAACTCTAACATAGACTGGAGTAGCATTAAGAGGCTACCAGCTATTCCTAGAGTCCTTTAACTTTCTGCTTAGAACTTCATAGAACACTTTTTCTCATTTCGGACAGACTTGCTGCTTTAAATATTTTCCTAGTTCATCAATTTTGGTGCTGCAGAATATGAGACTGAATCAATCCATAATAGATCGTATCTTCTTTTCTTGTCAATTTGCTTGAGAGTTTTGGAACTACTTTCAGATCTATTTTAATGAACTTTCCACCTAATCTAATCGAATGATTGGCTTAAAGAAGAGCTTTTCGTCTATGGCAAATGCATTAATCATTAATCACTATGGCATGCCTGAAATGAGACCATTTTCGATCATACTCGCTCTAAGCTTAAAAGCCTTCTCTTCAAAGTATTAGCATATGCTGCTTCTTGCTTATTAGATACTCTAATGTTTTGAATGGAAACCACCCAATTATAACTGGTTTAAGCTGAAGATTGATACATCTTGTTCTACTGATCATGCCTATGGTATTACTCTTCATGATTCTATTGAAAGCTGTGTAATTGTAGATGGTGAAATGTATTTTTGATAGTAGTGATGTTGGTTATGACAATGATAAGATTGCTCGGAAGATTAGGTTTTGAGTCATAGAAATAATTTTTGTTCTTAAAATATTATATAATATTTAAAAAATAGTTTTTAATCATTAACATAAGTGTTGTGTTTGTAAAAATAAATTATAATAGTTTTTCAAATTAAAAAAAATCAAGTGATGATTTTTTTTATTTTAGGAAAATACTACTTTCTTCGATAAGGGACGAAATTTTAATTTCATTGGAGTTTTTAAATGATTAAAATATTTTTATTTAGATAGATTACAAATCATATCGGTTTTTCTTGTTATGAGTTAAACAAAGTTGAAGGTTTATTATGATAAATTTATATATATATCTTATTACGATGATGGATTGTGGTCTGATATCCAACTAATTAATTTGTATGCATAAATATTTTATCTAATGATTTTATACATCTAAAATAAAAAAAAAATTGGTCTAATAATTTTATCTAAAATATTCTATCCAATTTATTGAGAATATTAACTTCGATCTGCGAATTCTCTCTCCACCGCTTGCTCTTAGGGTTTCGAGGTTTTTTGCTTTTTAGGCGCAGTCGGAGAGGAAGGGAATACGGTGTTGGTGACAGTTTGTATCTTCGGACAATAAGAGGAGACCGATGAAGAGGTCACCGGCATTCTCTCTCTTCTCCAAAACCCTCTACTTCATCTATCGCCCTCGTCCCGCCGATGCTCTACTTTCCTCCTCCTCCTCTTACTCCGTCGCCGCTACCGGAAGCGGAGCTCTTCAGCCCAGCTTCATGGCCGAATACCTCGTCACGTCATGTGGCTTCTCCCCGGAGAAGGCGGCCAAGGCCTCGAATCTCCTCGGCGGCATCGCTTCCCGCCGGCAGCCCGACTCCGTCCTTGGCTTTTTCAAAAGCCACGGTTTTGACGACACCCATGTGAAAAAGCTGCTGTCTTGGAACCCCCGGTGGCTTCTCCTCGACGTGGAGAAGACCCTGGCCGCCAAGTTCCGAGCTCTCCAGGAGTTAGGCTTCTCACAGTCCGACATCACCCACCTCGTCCTGGCCAATCCCTCCGCAATCAACTACCACGTCCGCGCCTTGGTGCACAAAATCCGGTTTTGGCAAGGACTCATCGGATCCAACGACCCACTCATAAAGGTCTTTAAGCGCCGCCAGTGGATTCTCGGGTATAGCATCGAGAAGAGGATCCAGCCAAACATCGAGATGCTACGGAGCTGTGGATTCACGGATCAAAAGCTTAGAACGATCCTGAGGTCCCAGCCCACGATGGTAACCCAGAGGGCGGAAACCTTGAGGGCCTTGATCAGTCGTGTCGTGGGATTCGGAGTAGCCCGCACCTCGGGGAGGTTCCACCGGGCTCTGTGGACGCTCTCCAATGTTAGCGTGGAGAGATTCAATGCGCAAAAGAAGCTATTCGGGGTCTTCGGGTGGTCAGAGGCCGACTTCCTCGACGCATTCAGAAAGAAGCCTGGTTTCTTGACATGTTCCCTGAAGAATCTGAAGTTGAAAATGGAATTCTTGGTGAATGAGGCTGGATATGCTCCGCCTTATATTGCCCTCCGGCCTGTGCTTTTGACATTTAGTTTAGAGAAAAGGTTGATCCCAAGATATCAGCTCATGGCAGCCCTGAAGTCCAGGGGGCTGTGCGCTGGTCATCCCAAATTGATCACATATATCATGTGTCCAGAGAAGAAGTTCTTGGAAAGGTATGTCATCATCTACAAGAAGCAGTTTCCGGAGCTCATTGAATTGTACAGTGCGAGCAAATAATAGTTCTGGATTAGCTAGTTGTAGGTTTTGGTTCCTGCAATCCATGGTTTCAGGTTCCGGCCTTTTACTCTCTGTTTAACTTGATCTGCAGTTTGAGACTTATTAGTATTAGGATTTATGCCATTTGCTTCCTTTTTTTCTGGTGCATTAAGAGGAATGTAGCTGCATACATGTAGAAAGAAAGGAAAGCAATATGAAGTGGAACACAATGACTTCTTGTAGCATGTTGATTCGGTCAATTGTTTCCTGATAATTACCTGCATAGGAAAAAATAGATACTGTAGGAATTTGTAGGAATTGATACTGTTGTCCCATTCTTTTTTTTAACCTACTTCTGGGAACACATTTGGCAGACGTGTGTGCTTGTGTGTGTGTCGTAGCGACTATGAAAACAAATTCTTTGTTTGATCTATGGCTCTCCTTGATGTGCATTGAAGTAGATGCTTTGCTTATGTTGTAGCTGATATCATTATGTTATCATGAAGAATTTTGAGATGATGGTTTCAAAGGTCACATTACTATTACACTATGGAGTTATGGTTGCATCCTTTTTTTCTCCTTTGATGAAAAATTGGTGCTTTGCAATTGGCTACTAGTGAAGTTCATGTTTTGATTGATTTTGACATGATACGTCGAATCTACATGGATGTTTGTCTAAGATTGATCTAATTTTCGTCAATTTATCAGCTGAATCAGCTAGAATCGGTTGAAAATACTTGAGTTTATTGATTTTTGGGTGAATTTTACACTACTTGATGACCTCAAACTCAAAGGGAAGAAAAAAGAAAGACGGAAGGAGAAGAAGAAAGAAAAGAGGAAAGTTGAGATGGTGAAAAGATAAAAGAAAAAAGAGAAAACTGTGATTGTGATTCTAAATCAGAGGAGGGAACATTGCTTTTGCTTTGCTTGCTATTCACTGCATCCATCCACTGCATTTGTTGTTTACTACTCCATCCATCGGGTAGAATAGATGGAAGATTACAGGCAGAAGGAAGAGGAGGACAGAAGTAACCCATAACCTAATATGAACTGTTCCTGCTCCTTATATTTATTAAGTTTTAGCCAATGTTTCGTCGGCATCGGTATAGAATAGGCAGCATGTTTGGTTGGTCCAATCCGATCAATAAAAGAAAATATTTCACAGGTTTGTGGCTTGTGTTTGTGAGCCCTCTTCACCTTACATTCAAGCATATCATTGATTTGTCATTGATTTCCTATTCCTTTTTTTTCTTTCTCGAAGGTCTCATCTTCTTTCATCCTCTTTCTCCTCCCTACTCTTAATACATGGCTTTCTCTTCTTCTTCGTCTGCCTTCTTCTTTCTTCATCCAATTTCATTTGTTTCTTCCTTTTCGAGGCTTCGGTACATACTGGTACATAATGTCAGTATATTGGGATCTCTATGTATGGATTGGTATGTATCGGTCTGGGCAGAGACCGATAAGTTACTTATCAGTAAGAGACAATAAACGCTGGTGCACTGCAAGCTTCAGATGTAGAAGTGCTCGACAACTTGAAGAGTTTTCACTTGCTGCTCAGTTTCTGCTACAAAGCTCTTCTTTCGTTAGCGGTGTAAGGTAAGTTTGTGTATGTTAACACTACCCTGTATACCACTGAAAAGCACATTTTACACAGAATTATGTTATGTTGACTTTTTGGCGGAAATGTTAGTTTAAAATTTGCTGAATTTGGCTCATATAAAATGCATTAACAGTTAAAAAATGACAGCATGAGTTGATGATTGCATAGATGTGAGCAATAAGATGCTAAAATGGATCCTAATTCTACCTAATAACTGGATCAAAATGAAAGTTTCAATTAACCGGATTAATTCGTTGATTAAAATGATCTAAAAATTGTATCCAAATGGACGAAATCGATGAACCTTCGGCAAATGCAAGATCGAATCCGATCATACAACACCATACAACACATGAACCCTAATCCTCATGGAACGAGATGGGTTTAACAATGTGGACCTTGAGAAGTTTGCGACGCCTTGATGGAATTAAATATTTATCTTAATTTAGTGACTATATATATATATATTATATTCCACAATAGTATAATTGGATCCGTGGCGCAATGGCAGCGCGTCTGACTCCAGATCAGATGGTTGCGTGTTCGATTCACGTCGGGTTCAAATTTAAATACTTATTACATTTCCTTTTTGTTCCACTTGTGATTGGAGCACTGAACGGCCCCACAAGTGGACCCCATCCGATTCTTACGCTCCTTTCCAAAATTTTCGATTTCCTTTTTCTATACCTTGTGATTGGATTACGGGACGGACCCACTAGTGGACCCCATCGATCATAGCTCCCTTTCCTTCTGTGAGAAATACTTGTTAATGATTTATATAACACTAATTTTAGCCTAATTTCAATCTATCGAGATGATTTGTCATTGATTTCCTATTCCTTTTTTTTCTTTCTCGAAGGTCTCATCTTCTTTCATCCTCTTTCTCCTCCCTACTCTTAATACATGGCTTTCTCTTCTTCTTCGTCTGCCTTCTTCTTTCTTCATCCAATTTCATTTGTTTCTTCCTTTTCGAGGCTTCGGTACATACTGGTACATAATGTCAGTATATTGGGATCTCTATGTATGGATTGGTATGTATCGGTCTGGGCAGAGACCGATAAGTTACTTATCAGTAAGAGACAATAAACGCTGGTGCACTGCAAGCTTCAGACGTAGCAGTGCTCGACAACTTGAAGAGTTTTCACTTGCTGCTCAGTTTCTGCTACAAAGCTCTTCTTTCGTTAGCGGTGTAAGGTAAGTTTGTGTATGTTAACACTACCCTGTATACCACTGAAAAGCACATTTTACACAGAATTATGTTATGTTGACTTTTTGGCGGAAATGTTAGTTTAAAATTTGCTGAATTTGGCTCATATAAAATGCATTAACAGTTAAAAAATGACAGCATGAGTTGATGATTGCATAGATGTGAGCAATAAGATCCTAAAATGGATCCTAATTCTACCTAATAACTGGATCAAAATGAAAGTTTCAATTAACCGAATTAATTCGTTCATTAAAATGATCTAAAAATTGTATCCAAATGGACGAAATCGATGAACCTTCGGCAAATGCAAGATCGAATCCGATCATACAACACCATACAACACATGAACCCTAATCCTCATGGAACGAGATGGGTTTAACAATGTGGACCTTGAGAAGTTTGCGACGCCTTGATGGAATTAAATATTTATCTTAATTTAGTGACTATATATATATATATATTATATTCCACAATAGTATAATTGGATCCGTGGCGCAATGGCAGCGCGTCTGACTCCAGATCAGATGGTTGCGTGTTCGATTCACGTCGGTTTCAATTTTAAATACTTATTACATTTCCTTTTTGTTCCACTTGTGATTGGAGCACTGAACGGCCCCACAAGTGGACCCCATCCGATTCTTACGCTCCTTTCCAAAATTTTCGATTTCCTTTTTCTATACCTTGTGATTGATTACGGGACGGACCCACTAGGGGACCCCATCGATTATAGCTCCCTTTCCTTCTGTGAGAAATACTTGTTAATGATTTATATAACACTAATTTTAGCCTAATTTCAATCTATCGAGATGTCAAAATATCAGTAAAAAAGAAGAAAATTAGCTGATAAATGAATACATGAATAAATTTGTGGCACAAAATCTAGTCTCTTATAGTTGTACATAAATTTGTGGCACAAAATCTAGGTTCGAACAATTACATACAATAGTGTTTTAAAAAATAACATTAATCTAAATATACACATATATATATATACCTCATCCAAATCCCTTTTCTCTGTCCCCATTCTCTACATCATCGTCGTTTTCCTTCGACAAATGTGGAGAAGACAAAATTTTGGAATTTGATTGCTGGCCAATGGTAGTACGTTTGACTCTATATCAGAAGGTTGCATGTTCCTTTCATGTCGGATTCAATCCTAAATACTTGTAATATTTTTTTTTTGTTCCACTTGTGATGGGAGCTAATCGGATGTGGGACTAATCGGGATACTATAATTTTTCCGTCTTAAGAGTTTCACATTTTTGTCATGGCTCAACATAACCGAGGTCAAAACTCTAGTATGATGTATGTGAGATATAGCTCAGTGGCGATTCCATGCTGTGACTGAGTCATCCGACTCCATCCACGAGTAGTCTTATTTAATATCAGTTTTCAGAATTATATACCCCTAGCAACTTTTTTTTATTTTTTCTTTTCAAGGACATATAACTGCTTTGTTGATAAATTTTGCTGTTAATCTCGAGTTTTGGTAAATTGAGAGCTATGTCAGGATGTCTAAAGAACTTAATTTGGCACAACAGGATAAATTTCTAGCATGCTTCTTAACCCTAATGTTAGAAACGTAGTGGATTCAGGTACATGTTGCATGAAACTCCACACACTCATCAGGCTTGATTGAATTTTTATGAGACTCACATTGTGACATCCAAGTTGATGCTAATTTGATGATTTAGGTTGAGGAGTCATTACATCCAAATGCGAGCTTACTCAACGCACTTGATCAGTGTCATAGGAAACATATATATTATCATGATAGAGTATGAAAGCTTAGATTAGGTATATAAAACACCAAGTGATAGACAGAGTAGTATCAGCATGAATATGAATGTTAGCTAGATATATAATTCATCATGTAGGATTCATGACAAAGGAGGTGAGTTGTACATTAAAAGTTCTCTTAGTTGCCCAGTGAAGAAAAAGATGGCTTTTTCATTAAGTTCATGAACCTGAAACACTGGTCCAAAGTGTTTATTCATTTATTTTATGAGCCTTGAAGTATTTTTTTGTTCATCATCTCGACCCATTAATAAATCCCCTTTGATATGATTTGTCACAACTTAATCTGATGAGATATCTTAATGACATTATGAATCTGAACTAAGTGCTTTGGCCAAAGTTAATAACGATAAACTAACTTATGTAGCTCTATATACCAATTTGATTGAGGTGTTGTATGTGATGTAGATCTAAACATGCGGCATCACATTCTTTTATCCTGCTATAAATGCTCCTCATCTTCATGGCTTCACCTAAACATCACTTGAAGTCCTCACAAGAACAGCCATGTCTCCTCTTGGAGCCAGCTATGCTTCAATACATGAACTGAGGAAACGCTGCAAAGAAATGGAGAGGAAGAAGACAGATGGTGGTGTGGCCACAGAGGAGAAGAGCTCCGAGGGAAGAGTTCATCCTAGTAACTCCCCTTCACCAGTGTGTAGAGAAGAACGAGGTGAAGGTAATTGTTGGAGAAGCTCGTTCACCAAATAAATCCCCAAAAAAGAAAGATGATGGTGTTGATGGGGGGCTTGTTTTACATTTAGACAATGCTATGTCCACATATATATATTTTGCCTTCCAATGTTCCAAGTCTCTTTAGTAGGGAAATGTAGGAGGAATAATCATCCAATTGTTTTCTTTTTCTCTACCTACATACCACAGAAATAGATGTTGCTTTCATTATTAACATAGTTCAGGTTCATAGCCATATGGAAGTTTTTTGAAGGAATAATTTTCTTCTATCGTATCAAATTGCACACGAGATACAATAATAACAACAAAACTATAGTCTCAATCAGCTACATGAATATTTTTGTTGCTGTCGAACTCTATGATTGTAAAATATACATAAAGATACTCCTACACAAACTCGAATATGAGATGTATCAATTGCCCAGCACCTAATATTTACGCCATGGTTTAATTAACATAACACGAGGACATCTCAATAAAGACAAACCATAGAGAAGTTATGATGGAAGTCAAAGAGCATATGTTCATAATTTTGGGTTCATAGAAGGTTTATGATGGAAGCCATGTATCTCAAGTTAACTTTTTTGTGTGTTTACTAGGGTTTTACTACACATATAACGAAACTTTTCTGAATTCTCTCTCTCTCATATGTTTATATAGTACTTTATTTTG
>LVTN01000523.1:75650-147556 GCA_001649415.1 Musa itinerans | reverse complement strand
TGAATATAGGAAGCTCTCTCTTGTTTTTTTTTCTTTTATATATATATATATATATATATATATATATATATGATACATAACAATAACAACAATAGAACCGTAAGGGTCTAATACACTACTATCATCAAATCAATATTTTAAATATAAAAAATATATTTAACTAAATCAAGCTTGAGAATCGATAAATATTTATGAGATGAGATTTCCAACTCTCAAGTTTTAAGTGGGTCTATCACATCACCAACCCCTCTACTTAGATCGTTTTTTATAACTCTAAGTATAACTATGTGCCTAGTTCATTTTTCATGTGATGTTTGGTCTATTCTTCCATATTTTTCATTAACTTGATGTCAAGTGTTTTGAGCCAATCTAAATTAAATTGATTAATTTTTATCATCCGATCGAATTGCAATAATGTTATTAAATTAAACCTAATATTGAACATGATAGGTGATTTAAATAGGATATTATTGTAATAAAAAAAAAATAAAGGCCCATGTCAGTTAGACAATGTAAGAGTGAGTTTACTTACCATCAGTAAAATTATACAAACATTGAAGTTTTTCAAAAAGATATGAAGAATTAAGACATGTAATGATCCATGCAATGATTCTCTAAGAATTTTGGTTATTCAAAACCATATTTCTTAGAGTGAAAATAAAATTGACAATTAATTCATAAAGCAGTATCTTTTAGCTAACTATAACATTTTAAAAAAAGCATATTCCTAATAATGTCAGGATCTCTATAGTCTGAGATACCAAAAATTCTGCCATATTAGAAAAATCCAACTTCATCCTTTCCCAACTGTTCTACATCTTTAATGTCCACATGGAACCAAATCCTCTCTTCCACAAACATAAGATATATAGCTAAATCAATCTTAGCCCTAAAGGTGAGTATGAAGAGAGGCTTCTCTCTCTCCAAATCATGCACATGTTTGTAACTTGATTCATTCTTAGATATTTTTTATGAATGGCCAAGACATAGATAAGTATGAGTAAACAACCAAGTATAATTAACAAAGAAATAGAAGACATTAAACCAATTTAGTAATATAAATATTATTATCAGAATTATACAACCTAAGTTATCAAACATTTCTTTCACCAAGTATTCATCATCAGTAGGAAAAGTGTTTTCTTTCTCTATCCATGATGAAGCACATCATATTTGCATTAACAAAGAAATAAAAAAAAACAATAAACCTATCTATTATACAACCAAAGCAATCAAGCATTTCTATCACCAATTATTCATTATCAGTAGGAGAAGTTTTTTTTTTCTCCATCCGTGATGAAGCACATCATACTTGCATTTTACTTTGTGGTTCCATAATTATTAACTCGTAACACTCAGAACACTTTCCTAGCAGAATCAACAATTAAAAGAATCATTCAACCCTATCGACAATACACCAAAGAAGCAACAAATGTTATTGTTCAGTTCTCATACAGAACCATGAGTAACTGCATGTTGCAATACCAACATCCTTGCACAATTAGTTCGAACACATTCGGTGGCGAAGAAAAACTTCTCCAGATGACGGTGAAATACTGAAGCTACTAATCAGTAAATTCACAGTAACTAACTGGAAAATTCCATCATATCATGGCCAATTGTCAGAGGATGGTGCAAGCACATCTGTTGGTCTTTGGGTCTTTAGCAAGTGGTCTTTCTGTATAGAAATTTCAAGGTTAGTATGGTAGCAAAATAAAATTAAGTTTGTATGGTAGGATGACTATGTAAACAAGAAATGCACACATCTGTTCACATTTGAATCTCATTGCCTCATATAGAAAACGTACAAATTAATAACCCTAATTCGATGGAGATTTACTACTTGCATCGACAAAAGAAACCGTCACTCATTTGCACTATGTTATAAGGTATAGACCAATAACTCATGATTATTGTCCTAATATTAGAACCACAAATGCAATTTTACCAGCATCAAACTGTATTCCTATCACTTAAATGCAGATAATTACGCCCTAAGTTTGACCATGTGCTATGGTTTAATTAACGATGACTCAAAGAACCATCTTTCTTGGTTCAATCTTTTCCAAGATAAATCACAATTTATAATGTTTTTACAGGATGATAAAACCAAAACGCATGAACTTATCTTCCATAACTTGTATTAACACTTGAAGGCATAAAATATGTGCAGCGAGAACTAAAAAACAAATGTGAAAGCAATAACATCAGAGTCTGCCAATGGGACATCAACCATGTGCGACATCAACCCAAAATCAAATTTCTAAAGTGATGATATAAATTAATAAAAACAGTGCAATGAACTTGCATAACTGCATCATGTATGTAAGATTATTTGTACTTAGGCCACACAGGATTGACTGTTTGCACTTACAAACTTGCATAATGTACACAAAGGTATCTTTCAGGTTAAATTAGAATCTCCTTTCCAGATATGTTAAATACAAATTCAAGTTAAACTAGGAGTATGGTTGGATGTATTGACACATGGTATGTTCTCATGCCAACCAGTATGAGTCTGGCTGGAGGGGAGAGTAGAATTGAGAGAGAGAGAGGAGGAGGAGGAGGAGGAGACACTGGCAGGAGGACGTAACAGTGACCCAAAGGAAAAGGCAGCAGCAACAAACAGAAAGGATGAGGAGGCAGAGGAAGTGGATGATGATGCTGAAGAGGAGGAAGAGGAGGAGAAAGAAAATAAGAGGAGCAGAGGTGAAGGCAAAGTGAATGGAGAAGGCAAAGAGGAGAGAGAGAGAGAGAGAGAGAGAGAGAGAGAGAGAGAGAATGATAGAAGAGAAAAAACAACTGTCTTATCCTTATAAAAACAGAAAAAATTTAAAAAGTACCAGTGTTAGGCAGTAGGCTTACTCCCACATACGTATCAATACCAATTAGTTTATCATTGGGTAAGCTAGTATGATGACCTTACTGGGTGGTCAGCTTCGTTTTGCACCGGACCAGAAGAAATTGTTCATATACTGGATGGCTATGGAATGATAAATACACGTCCAGCTGGTACAGTTGAAATTTTAAACCTTGACAACAAGTACACATACAATATATTCTTGATGTATACCTCATCATACAAAAGAATGTATCAGATGATCACGTCCATTAAAATCCATAATAGAATGTTACATTATCTCAAAAATATTCTTTTAATTCCTTTGTTTCATTTTATCATTATCAACAATCTCCAGAAAATAGATGGCAACTGGCAGGTAGTCATGGTTCTGTTAGAATTGTAAGCATGTTGCAAGGAAGATGGAGTAATGCAAGGTGCAAAAAATCAAGGTGCCTGAAATTTATACTAAATAAAAGAGGGACCAAAAAGCTGGAGTAATGCAAGGAACGAAAGAAAATTTTAAAAGAAAAAAAGAAAACATGCAGCAACTCATTTCCTCCACTTGGTCGCTGCAATTCTAGATCATTTTCACCCCAAGTCTCCTAACAAGAAATGAAACAATGACATGGGCTACAACTAAATATATCCATTTTCGACTTGCCTGAGGGCCTGATCAGCTTCAAAAGTGAACCAACGCAGTCCTACTGAGCTAAGTGGTGCATGAACCATTCGAGGACTCAAGTCCTTGAGACAGCCCAAGATAGTGTTTCAGACATTGAAAGGCACATAGAGGCCTCTCAGATCAAGGAAGGTATTTAGGCAGTTGCTTGCTCTTAAGGAAACACAGATTCAATTGACACGATATCATTTTGAATCAATATTCTGTAAAATAGAGAAGAAATACTATATCTAAACTCCAAAATGCACCCTGTAACAAAATTAATTCATAATGTCATGGAACTGAATCCTATGTGCTGTCTGACACTCATTGGTATTATGTTAATACATAAGACATACTAAATCTATTCCACTTTTTCAAACACTAGGAAGATCATAACTGCTTGAAAAGTTTGACTAAAAGTAGCTCTTACATGTTTCAATGTGGAACATTAGGGCATAACAAATGCAAAAAAGAAATTCACTTAAGAATATAAATGGAAAAGAATTAGTTCATTTGGCAATAGAAACTATATAAACAAAAAGTAGTTTGAACTTTGAACATATGAACAAACATAAAAGAAAAGGCAGGAATCACAGAAAATACCATTATTTTTGTCAAGCATGGGAGGCCGCACTACAACATGCATAGTGATAACACCACCAGGAAGTTCACAAACTGGTACCCTAGACTCAGTAATTGTCCAGTTGTTCTCCAAAATCTTTCCAGCATTTATGAGCTTGACATCATTTATGGTTTTTGGAGCAATTTCTGTACCTAAGTAAACAAATGAGTTCAGCCCCCAAAACAATAAATACATGAAGGGAAAAAAAATTCAAATCCAAAGGGCTATATGATTTAAATATTTAAACAAAAATAAAAATAATGATGTTGTAGATAGTAGCATTTATCATAAATAATTAAGGTGAGAAGGCTCTTCTTTCCAAATAAACATATGTGATTCAAAAACAATTTACTTTTAGTCAGCATTAATTCTAAACTTAAGTTATGGAGACAAGCATTAGAAACCAAAGATTTGAAACTAGGTGGTGGTACTAAGACCGAAAATGTGAAATTTTATTTTAACAGCGGTTAGAGAAAATTTGAGGGTGTAGGTAAGATAGATGAAAAAGAAAAATTTTATGTATAGTGAATCTCCCATCCATTCACTTAGTTGTTTATAAGGTAAGATAGACGAAAAAGGTATCCTCTTCGATTTATTTTTAGTTGTTTACAACATTGTTATTTCCAATTGCTGTTCCCACTCCAAGCACGAAGCAAATTATTTCTTCTCCCGTTTTTTTCAATAGCAATGTCAAAGCCTCTATGTCACACCTCCTAAGCAACCATAATTACCTCTATGCCTTTTTCAAGAAATTATGGGCTTTGACAAAGAAACAATTTAAAGAAAAAACTTGCAACAAATTATAGTCAATCAAGACATGCACCCAAGTGGTATATGCAACTAGGATCTGTGTAATTAAAGGTTTTAACCAAATTCACCACTGACAAAAGCATAATTAGGACTTGGTAGAATTCATCTAGATAATCAAAGAAATAAAACGTGAGGAGAAGGCAAGCAATGTGAGCGGCCAAAAGGCCATCGAGGTCTCACCCTGGGGCCATCGAGCAAGTATAGCTTCTTTGAGAGAGGCGACGGTGGTCGAAGGATCGTACTTGTTCGGCCCGATGTCGGTGCCGTCAAACAGCCTAAACTTGAGCTCAATCAAATCATCCCCTGCCATCGCCAGGCCTTCAAGAAACAGTTACTATCGCCCAAATAATCCACGAATCAGGACCAATTCAGCTTTTGCGGCACCGATCAATCCAAACTGCCAAGCAAGAGCGAATCAGCCGAGAAATCACGGGGGCCTCAATTCCTCCAGCAACCAGAATTCCCGGGATTAGCAGGTAAAAACCCCTCTCTGCCGGCCGGAGAGAATCTTGCAAATTCCGGATCCAATACGAAGAATCACGGCTGACTCCCGCCCTACATGATCAGTTTTCATATCAAAATTGGGTCTCGGTGGATTCAAACAAGCCAAGAGGCAATCTAGATCCTCTTAGCGTTGCCGAAATTGCTCGAGGAGTGGAAGAGGCGACTCCAAAAGAAGGGAAAAAGACGCTTCTTTTGCTTTCCAAAGCACACCCTCCTCCTCGGCCCTTTGCTTTATTATATCATTAAGCCAAAAAAGCCACTGGGAATATATCTTATTAGCTTCGATCAACCCAACGGTCTTTCTACCACCATAAATTTAGAGTAGTAAACAACAATAAATTATTATTCTAAAAAAAAAAATCTTAGTAAACTAATTTTTATTCAAACAAAAAATTTCAAATATTTTTCATAAAATGACAGCAATTTTTTTTTTGAAAAAAAGTTATATTATTAACCTTTGCTTAAAAATACATAAAATACTAAATCTCCTATAAAATAGTTACTTCGAAGAACAAAACAAAATATATCAACAAATTCCTCGAGCAGGAATCTTCTAAAACATCCCTTTAAAACATATGATAAGGTCTCAAATAAAGTAAATCACAAATAAAATATCAATCCAATCATGCCAAATGTCAATGTCACAATCTGGGATCACTTAAGCTAGCCTAATTGGATCTGAACCAGTTCACATTGGGCTAAACCAGCTTGAATTGGCCGGAAATGGTCTGCCGCTTCGAACGGATTGATTTGGTTCGATTCCACTGATTTGGAAGCCACAAAGGGTCCGAGCGTTGGGCCGCCCGAATCGATTGTAAAGACTCCAGTTGGGCTTCAAGGCGTCGAGGGCGCCGAGCAGGGCCCAAGCCGTCAGCCCACGAGCCGCTGGCCCGCAAGGGCCACGGGCCCTGCGTCACGTAAGGCAGCACCTGGGTGGGCTCGTCGGTTGGGTTCGGTTGACTCGATCGAGCCAACTGGTCTAACTCGAGTTAGACATCAGGCTGAATGGTTTTGAATTCGACCTAATTTGATTCTCTCTTTTCTTTTATCATTAATTTACAACCAATTGATTGCAAAATTTGAAACATGTAACATCACATGGAAAAATAAGATTAAGTATCAAAAATCATATTACTAATAGTTTGAACTTAACGACTTATTTATTTGAACATGAATTAAAAATACAAATATGTAAAAATCAAATATCTGAATTTTAAAACAATATCATGGAAATTTACTTACAAATCATAAATAATCATAAATCTAATTTATTGGATAAATTAAATAAATTGTTTATTCTATGATCTAAATTTAAATACCAAATTATGTACAAATATCATCATTTTAGTTCTAAAATCGCCAATGCTAAAATTCTAAAAAGAATGAAAAATAATTATAACACGATCGAACCATTTTTTTCAATCAAAATTTTAAAATTAAAATAAATAATTAAAGGAGAGCGAAGGACCTATCTCTTTGACGATCTTCTTGTTGATAAAAAATCCTAAGTCCAAAACCCCAAGTCATTGTTGATGAACATGAGGATCTAACCATCAATTAATAGGAGAGCAGGGCGGGTTTCCTACTTAAGCAATGAAACCAATCATGGCATCTTTAGAATTTTAATTAGTTAATTAATTTAATTTTATCCTTGATTGAATTATCTTAGGAATCAACATTCTCTTTAGTTATATGCAAATAAGTTGTACATTGCATGGTAACATTCCTTAAGAAAATTTTATATCTAAATTTGATTTATCTAAATGAATAAGTTGTACATTGAATATTGCCCTATGATATACTCTTTGGTCTCCCAAGTGGCTTTATGGTGTCTGCAACTAACGGTATACATTTTCTATGCTCCCTTCTTTCCAAAATTTGGATTAGTTGCTGATAATATCTCTCAACTATATAAGCTCATTTGAGAGTTAATTTGCTCGACTAATCTTATCAAAGATATTTTAGAAAAGATGTGATCTCAAACTTCTTCAAATTCCATGTCCCTTCTTCAATTTGTGCAGCTTTTCTTCCTATTACAAAGTGATAATGTCAATATCTCTTTGTAATAATCATAATATAAAAAACTTTCACTCTCGAACAACATCCTAATACACAAACAATATACATTTTCACATATAAGATACTTCAGAAGAGATCATCCATATGTTACACTGATAATTACTTTTGTAGGCAAATTCAATTATGTACATATGCTTGTCCCAACTACCAACTAAATTTAAGTGATAAACTCTTAAAAGATCTTTCAAGATTTTAATTTTTTTTAATTTATTATTTATTTAAGGATGAAAAATTATACTAAATTTTAATTGAGTACCAAGAGCTTTTTGTAAGATCCTCGAAACCATAATATAAACCTAATATTCTTATTAGAAATAAAACTAATAAGAACTTCGTAGTCTCTCTTATATATAATTACTTTACCTTGTTTGATGAATAATTCTTGTTAATAAGATAAAATATGTAAATTTAGTAAAATTACGAACAACCACCTAGATATTATCATGTTCTTTCTATATTTTAAATAACCCTGATACAAAATATATAGTAATATACTCTCACTTTCATTTAAGAATTGATATATTCTATAATTTGTCACTACTTATTGCTCAACCTTCATTTATTAGCAAAACAATCATTTGGAGATAAACTTTGCTATATTTCTCTTCGTACCTGCCCAATGGTATCCCTAATACAAAATTTGATACATCTTGGTACTTCTTATATGAATGGCAAATCACAAATGCATATCTCCCTAAATGATTTTGGGTAAATAACTCTCTCCATACTCTTGTTGCTTCCATACATATTTTAATCATCTACTTTAATACCTCTATGTTCTCAAGAAGTTCTTATCTGACTAATCGAGATATAAATTACACCTCTTTCTGACTTCCACCATCAACTTTATACTTTATTATGTCCTTAGTAGTAAAATTTGCTAGTCTAACCTTTATCTATTGATTACATCAAGCTTCTACAAATGAATATAAGCTCTAGAAAAGTCCACCATTACACTTTTGTACAATTAAGTGTCTTACTTGACTTGCAATATGCACTTAAAAATATATCTTTGTGGTATTTTACCTCATTTGCTTATGTTTAAAGCTATAATCCTATATAAATTCAATTTATCACTTACCTTTACAGTATCATAAGATTTATTCCTTGAGTTTATAGTCCTTTTTAATGTTATGTAGATGATCAAAACAAAGCTCCAATAGCTTCAACCATTTCTCTAAATTATTAAATTATTCTGTGCAAATAAGTTTTGTAGAGGACATAAGAATTTGTCAAATTTTCTATGTAATCAATCTCTTTCTCACGAGATACTTTATAGGAATATATCAATCTTTTTTTCTACCATATATAAAAATTTATTTTAATAAATATATTTTTAATATATTTCTTTAATTTTAAAATTATATATTATTTTTTCTTCAACCAATACAATATAGAACAAATGCGAGAAAAAGACAATATCAATCTACTTTAGGCATATGAGATAAACAGTTATTTTCTCTTTTTTATTTGAATAGAAGAAAAACAGTCATTCTTCAGAATTTAAATTATTATTATTATTATTATTACATATAATTTGCCACCAACTTTGTAAATGTCTTTTCTTTTTTTGGAATGCATTTGGACTCTCTCCTTTCTCATTGCTCATATTTTTCTTCTTTTTCTCTGATTTTTCCTTTTTGTAATTGTTTTTCTTCTATATTTCTCTCTCTTTATTTTTTTTTCCTAGCTTGTTTTTGGTTTATGTGAGAGGTCTTCCCAGACAACATTCTCCAAAGAGCCCTTTGATGTCAATCCACAAAAGATTGTTATGTTTGGAAATTGAGATGAACAGTTCTATTACACATGAACATGTTCTTGCAAAACTTTATAGAAGTTTTAATTTAGACTACACTTAGTCCTTGAAAATTCATGTGCATGTTTACCATCAATACCTTTTAATTGGTACCCATCTGATATGTCTACTTTTATTTTCCATTTGGATATTTAATCTACAAAGGATTATATGACTATTTTTATTCATTTTAGTCTCATTATGTTGCCTTATACTTTTGATCTGTGAGAAATCATCACTGACAATCCTTTTGATCACACCACAACAAAATATAAGATAACACAGATAAATCAAGATATAGATTAATGTTCAAAATTATTCATGGATATTACACTCAAAGGGAATTATTCTATAGGGAAGGAATTAAAAGACATTTTCTGTCAAATCCAAATCAGAAATTGAAGAGAACAGATTTGGCACTAAAAAGATTAGCTGTTCATGATATCTCTGAGTACAGTAGTTTACTTGTGTGTCTCCCTCCCTCGTAGAAACAACCCCACGCCACACTTGCAAAGACATCTCCACTTTGAAGAACAAGCTTCAACTTTCTTGCAGCAAATCAAATCAAATGGCTGCTTTATTTGAATTCAGATGATGAGTACATAATTTTGCTGCTAATATTTACATAAACAAGCACATATCCCCAGCTTTTTTCCACCAACAATGAAGAATTATCATTCATCATCAAAACTTTATTTGATTGCTAAGAGGAAGGAGCATACAAGCCATCCCTGTCATAAGAAGTCCAAGCTTAGCATGGTAGGTTGTATAAGAATTTGCTGACATTATGCATGTTTCATTTTATTGTCTGAGCATCAAATGATTATCTCAATAAGCTAGAACAAAAAATTATCTAGTGCTAGGTTTAAATATTTGATCTTAGTCTCATATTAAATGTACCAAAGTTCTTAATTGGTACATCAGAACTACATGAGCATCTTAGGTTACTGATTCAAATCTATTGTTAATGAATCAATAATTTTATCGGACCAAATCAGCATAAATGTTAAAACATACCTCATGATATTGATTAGTATAGTGAAACATAATTGAAAAAGGGTTACTTGTGGATAGGAACATCAAATGTGTTTACTGTATTGTTTGAACAGCAAATGTTTGTTTATTTAAGCTTGAAAAAATTATTTAATTCTATAAAAAAAACATTAATTTAAAATTAAATATTTTAAATTAATGAGTCAATTATTCCATTTAAAATAAACTATGGTAAAATGCCAAAGTGAGAAATGATTACTAGTGGATGTGTGATTAAGCATCAAAATAAGGATTTAACTTACAAGTACATTTGAATCTTGATATTATTGACAAAGTCATTCAAGTGGAAGTGGAATAGATTGTAACACCACACCACCAACAATCTTATCTTTTTTAAGTGGGAAAAATTATATTGATTTATAAATATCTCGGACTATTTATTATTCAGATATATCATTGCATCATATCAAAACAAGATATCACTGTCTAATAAAGTTCAGAAAACGTATTAAATATACCATTCAGAAATCCATACTACTATTTTTCAACAACAGAGTTGGAATTATGTCTATGCTTTCTTTCGAATTCTAATTTGAGATTTTGTGAAGAAAAAGAAGCATACCGACTGATACAACGTGACAGAGTCGAGGATTCGAAACCATCAGCATCGAGCTGTGTCCTCCATGTCTTCTTCTTCGCCTTCTTCTTGCTTCTTCAGCTTGGCTTGAGCCTCCAACAGTGCCCTGCTCACCTCCTCATCCCCTGGAATCTCTTGGATCAGCACTCCATAATCCTTCACCGATGCCTCCCACCTCTCCAACTAGCATACGATCAATGGAGATGACATCAATCCTTGGCCCGGATTCTAGAGACTTGAGCATGGCGGAACTACTGACCTTGGCGTTGCAGTCCGCCCGCCGGAGGCGAGCCTTGCTGTAGGAAGGACGGACGGCGAGGGCGGTGCTGCAGTCCTCGATCGCCTTCTCGTAGTGCCCAAGCTTGGAACGACAGGTGGCTCGGTTGTAGAGGAGAACAGCGTTGTGCGAGTCCTGGCTCAGGCCGTCGCCATACGCGACGCATGCCTCGGCGAACTTCGCGGCCCGGAAGAGCTCATTGCCTCTGGAGCGAGCCACGGCCACCGCCCGGGTCCGCCGCACCACCGCCCCGATCTCCCGACTACCGGGGTCGAGCCGAGCAGCCACCTGCGCCGCCGCCGCCGCGTCGTTGAACCTTCCTGCAGCCATGTCGACCTGCGCTTGGACCATGAGGACGTACGCCTTCGCGACGGCGCCGAAGAACCTTGTGTGCTCATCCATGCCGAACTTGGGCGCGGCGCTCATGATCGAGTCGGCCTCCTCGTGTCGGTGGAGCTTTAGAAGCGCTTCCGCTTGCCGTGCGAAGACCTGCCAAGACAAAGCCATGGCCATGAATTGTGCAGGTGGATCGAAGCAGAGACGAGAGATGGAAGGAGGAAGACGAGACCTGTGGAGCGAAGTCGGCTCCGGAGGAAGCAGCAGCCTGCGATTCCTTCAACAGGGTGATGTAGTCCTTCAACCTGCGTGCTTCGTTGGACCGGGAAAGATGGGATTGCAGAGCCTGCGCTCTCGCCATGTCGCCCGAGCTGGCCTCGTTTCTTGACTGCTTGAAGTGATGGATCGCCTTCTCCGCTTCTCCCAATCTGATGGATTACCATGTGATTAAGCTGTCGTTATCCTGCAAGCAGCAGTTGGATTGAGGTGAGATGGGAGCTACCTGAGATGGAGCGTAGCCAAGCGGTGATGAGCCCGGTGGTAAGCGGGATCGAGTCGAATGGCTTCCTTGCATTCCACGACGGCCTCGAGGAGGCGGCCCATGGCAGTGAGCGCGGCGGCCTTGTTGCTGTAGTAGGAGGCCTTGCCGGGATCCATGTCGATCGCCCGATCGTACAATGCCAACGCCTCCGCGAACCGCCCCATCTTATACTCCCCGTTCCCCATTTCCTTTAGCTCCTCCGGGTCCAGCATCCTCGATAGAACCCGGCAGAGCTCCGGTGCCGGTGCCGGTGCCGATGCCGGTATCGGCGACGGTCTCATTGGATTGCCGAGGCTTCCTTGGGTGTTCTTGGCCGCGGTCGGAGGATTCTTGAAGTTGGCGTTGCCACGGAGGTTGCCCAGGTTCCCGAAGACCATAACGTTGCCGGACGAAGCCCGGACGAGGTGGCCGCCGTCGCTGGCGTTCTGGCGGTCGTAAAGCATACTGTCGAGCTCCGCCATTAATCCACTGTTCGACCTCGCCGTCGTCTGCGGCGGTGGCATCCGGGGGTTGGCCACAGCACGCGCGGTTGGGGCCGGGGACCGGGGCTTCACGACGGGAACCGGGGGAAGGACGGGGACGATCGAGGTGACGTCGGATCCGGTGCGCCGGCGAGGAGCGGCCGAGGAGTCCTGCAACCTCGACGCGGCGTCGGGGACGATTCGGGGGATGGAGCTGGTGGACCTGGACCTCCGGCGGCGGAAGAGGCCGCAGCCGGAGATCCTCGGTTCGTCCTCGACCTCCATCTTCTCCGATGCAGGGCTCCGGTGGCTACGACGAGGTGGGTTCGGCAGCCCGGCATTCGCGCATGACAACAGCTCGCATAGAGAGGGAGAAAACTGGCGAGACATCTAAAAGGAGGAGGGTGAGGCGATATATAGCGTTACGTCTCTGCGTGGTTGTCATGCACGGTCAAGGAGGTGGAGCTGAAAGCCATCAACGGAGGAAGCACAGCAAAATAATGTAAACCAAGAGGGTGGTGGAATTGCTTGGAATGAGAGAAAGAAGAATAGAAGAGGAATTCTTTTTGTTTTAAGGGTAAATTCTTTGGAAAAATTCCTTCATTTTTCTTTTCTTTTTTTTATAGGGAGTCCTATTTTTTATAATACCAAAATAGCTCTTAAACCGTCAACAGCAAATTTTTTTTCCCTAAATTTCCTGTAGAGATTCTCATTTTTTAAATAATACCTCTCAAACTATCTTTTTAAATTTCTCACAGGGCATCCTTTTTTTTCAATAATAACAAAATACCTCTCGGACTATGAATAAAATTTCTTTCTAAATTTCTCGCATTTTTATAATACTAAATTTCCTCTCAAACTATTAACATAATTTATTTCTAGATTTTCCACAGTGCATCTCAATTTTTTTTAATAATACCAAAATTCCTCTCAAAGTATCAATATAATTTCTTTTTAATTTTTTCACAGAGGGTATCCCTTTTTTTTTTCAATAACACAAAAATTCCTCTCAAATTATCAACCATGTCTCCTTCAATGGAAAAATAAGGGCAAACAATACACTGTTTTAATATTTCACTCTATGGGAAAAAGATGAAAAGATAGTCTATTCTAGGAAATTCATCCTTCTTTTATTTTATATATATATATATATATATATATATATATATATGAATTTGTGAGGCACAAAATATTTCTTTAGCAATTATAAAAAAAAATTAAACATGTTTTTTCTTTGATTTTCTTTTGTGTATCCATCACACAAAGTCAAACATCCTCCCATTATAAATAAATATATATGAATTGATATAGGAAATCTCTGTCATGTGTGCTAGTGAAGAAGAAAAGGATTAATATGAAGGAGAGAGGAATCCGGGAGAGGGAGAGATGTGGATCTCTGATGAAATGGGAACAAGAGGCTGTTGCTGTTGTTTAATCCTTCTATCTTTGGCATACTGCAATTTGGACCTTTGGTGGCCAACCTCTTCGACACCTCAAAACAAGGAGAGCTTCTCTCTTCTCTTTCTTTAACCTCTTCCTCTTCCTCTTCCTCTTAAAAATGGCTTCAATGAATGATGCAGCAATGAGGGGGAAGAGTGGTCATGTGCACACCTCCACGTAGTTGTATGTGTGTGCTTCCCACGTAGCCATTTCTTCTCTTATTGTTGTTATTTTCTGCTACTATTACTACTTTTTTTAGTTTTTAGGTCTTCAAAGAATGGCTATTTGATACGAATGTAGTAGATAGGTTCTATATGGAGTTTTACTTTGACCAAACTATATAATGTTGAGTGATCGATCAAATTTGACATTATCATTATTTAAAATCATTTGAATTGTTAAAAAACAAAAAAGTGTGTGCGAGATGAAAATAGAGTTGGACTAAAAATAGTTTCACACTGTTAAGGATCGGAAAACTAGACTGTATGTTACATACTGTAGATTTCATCCACGAGTCAGCCTAACTTGTTAACTTGTATTGGTGTTCAATCTCGATATGTGTATTGCACAATTGAGTAAGACTCCACTTTTTAAAAATATTAATATAATATCAAAGTCAAATGGACAACATGTGATTTAAATGAGTCAAAATTAAAAGAAAAACCTGAGTCAAAAGTATTATTGAAACCCCGAATCAAGTTACCCAAGTTGTAACCTAAGTCAAGTTTGACAAGATGAAGATGAGTTCGTCGAGAAGATGTAACCTAGGTCAAGTTGTAGTTTGGCAAGATGAAGATGAGTTCGTCGTGAAGACAATCGTCGAACTAAAAAATAGAGATGAACTAAAAAAACTAATCTCAGAGAAGATTTCCATATATGACTTTGTTCAAACCTAATTCAAATCCTCGGAACATCAATACCATCATTATCATTATTAATATTATTTCACAATCATCATCTTTGCCAGTATAATAAGTACAGCTGAATCAGCAATGGTTTTGAGGAACAAATGGAAGAAGAGAAGCATGGAATGTGGTCAACGTCAGATGCAATCCACCTGGAATATAAAGTCAAACACAGTCACAACCCACAGGCTTTCCTAAGCATTCGAAATGTTATTTATCCTATATTAGGAGAGCTAAAACGCGAGTCCGAGAGCTTATCAAGTTAAACAATACTGTATTTAGCATCAATCAACACAAGTCGGCTGATAATCTATATCTGCTAAATTAATCCATCTTTACAGCAATCTTTAACTAGAGAAATTGAAGTTGACATGTATTATAGTACTCTCAGAATTAAGAGGTGAGCTGTACCCTGAAGGCATGCCATTATGATCATAGATGAGTAGCAGTTCGGGTAGAATGAACACGGTTCCCAGATCTCCACAAACATATGAGTAGAACAGAACTATGATGTTGAAAATTTGTGGGAACATATAAATCAGCTTCTGTGATCTCAAGTTTTCATAGTTTAATCCGATAACTACATGTCTTCATATATGTAGTTATTAACTATATTTTGAAGGCAAGATAATCCATAATGTGCCACTCTTTTTCCAAATAAAGCTAAGCTTGTCAAAGGTTTGGGTCATCGACTAAATATCTATCATATGACAAATATAGAGGAAGTAAAAGAAAGAGTCATAGAGCTTGGTAGTAAGTAAGCTTATCCAGCCCTTAAACCAACTCAATTCTTCTTTTCTCCTACATTTAGCATGGGGTTATCTGTTATACCTCCAGCACTATCCATGGGTAGAGCTTTCCTAAGGGGCTGATCCTCCTATGGTAACTGACTCACTAACTCGATCACCCACCACTCGTTAAAAATGCTAAAGCCCAGTTAATTACAGTAGACTCGTCGAACCCTATAAACCAACTTTCTTTCTTTCCCGCACCCAATGTGGGATTGGATTTGGAGTGTCAAATAGATCTTCTTGGCCTGTTATATCTCATCATTTTAGATTGGAGCAGGCTACTATTTGTTGTTATGATGGTTTTCTAGTTAAGTTTGATTCACAGTCCTTCACTAAGTTCTTTCATTTACTATACTATTTTTTGCCACATTACTTGTCCTGGAAAAGGTTCACTCTTATAAAAGATTTGACTCCACAAAAATGACAATAACTTTTGCAAACATATATGAATCAAGAAAGAAAGACTTACCTGGAATTTAAGATGACTAAGAAAGGATCTTCCCTTGATAAACATAAAAGATATGATAGTCCAGAATCCATTTGAGTAATACAAATTGTGGAACTGATAGGACATTTGGAAACAATGGATGCACCGATGCAGCATTCAGCTTAGCAGAAATTTGACCATTTCTGAGACTTCTGGTAACTCCAAAGATTCTACCATTACGACAGACTGCTCTGGTGAAGATAAATCACTAGAAGAAATCAAATTCTAAATAGTCGTTGGAACCTTTCTGATCTTTGGTAGCTGTAACTTTTTCATTTGTCAATACTGCAGGCTTTGGCAGCCGTTCAATGTCGACGGATTTTGGGATCTCCGGTGGACTTGCACAACGTATCAATGCCCAGTTAACTCCCTCAAAAAATGGATGCTGTTTTATCTCTGAAGCCCCACGCTTGTATGCAAGCCGTTGCTGAGGCTCCTTCACAAGCAGTCCCCTTATCAGATCTCTGGCAGCGAAGCTCACTGTTGGGGACTCTGGGAAGTGCAATGGCTGCCCGACGACATTGAACAGTGTGGCCCTGTTACCTGATCCCTTGAATGGGGTCTTCCCAAACAAAAGCTCATACATGAAGATACCAAAGGTCCACCAGTCAACGGCACTCCCATGTCCCTCACCCTTGATGATCTCCGGTGCCAAGTACTCATGTGTACCAACAAAAGACATCGACCGAGCATCTGTGGGCTCTACTATGAGCTCTGGCAATGGGCTAACCTGGTTCCCGGTCTCTGATTTCAGCTTCCTGTCCTTGGACTTGGATTTGGAGAAAAGTCGTGGACCAAAGCATGTTGTAGGGGCAACACAAGAAGGATGGATACAGGATGGCTCGACGCAAGCAGGCTGCACACAGTATGCTGAATTGTTCCGCCTGGATGATTCAGAATCTGAATTGATCAATGTTGGGCTTACTGCACAGCGAAGCGAGAGATCGAAATCAGAAAGCATGATGTGGCCATCATTCCGAACAAGAACATTTTCTGGCTTGAGGTCACGGTATATGATTCCAAGCATGTGTAGGTACTCTAATGCCAGGAGGATCTCTGCTACATAGAACCTGCATTTTACGATATTCAGAAACACGGATCAGCTAATAGCAGATCCAAAAAAAGTTTTGCTTTGAAAGCAGAGATTGGTGTCCGGACTTATCAAGAAAATTTCAATAGAAATTGATTTGCTAATTATGCCACTCAAGTTAGTATCTAGTCTAAAGTATTAGAAACTAATAAAATGAAACAGAGTTTCCTAAGTGTTGTGAGCTTAATATGGTACCTTTCGCAACCTGCCTCATGTTTTTATTCATTCTAATGAAGTGATTAGAATTCTTGAACTTGAAAGGATGTGAATTATTGTAACCAAACTGTTTTGTTCATAGAATTTACTTTGTGGTAGGAACTATGAATACTAGTCAAAAAATTATGTCAAGCAATGCGGATAAACCTAGCAACCATTCATTCGACCAATAATCTAACCAGCATGTAATCAGTTTGTAAAAACCAAATATTTAAGCAACATATACATCATTGAATGTATTGGAGCTCCGGAATTAGCTAAAAAACTACTATTTAGCATGTTGTTTAAGTGCTAGAACAATCTACAGAGATCAATCAACCAAACACTCATGTAAGACAAGAAATTTTTTTTTTTTAAATGGAGAGTAATATTCAATAACAAGAGAAGAAAAATATTTACTAATAGAAAATAACCTAATGTCTAGAAAAAGGATTTCCTCATTGAAGTTTATCCCATTTTTTCCAGCTTATGTTCGTTTAGTTGTGCCACTTCCTTATTTCTATTAAAAGCAACTGAAAGCCCAAAATAAATATTTGTTATTTCCACAATAAGTATTTAAGTGTTGAATCAATGCTTTGAGAAGTAATGAGTTAAAACAAAGCAATCAATTAAAGAATAAAGGTAACAAAGATGTCAAAAGAATGATGCATTATGCAGCATTATCAACATACACATTTAATTCAGAAACATGGACTCACCAAAACATATCGAAACAAAGGAACGTGGAACCTTATGGAAATATCTAATCTATGTTATGAACACCTGAGTCTAACAAGGAGTAAAAGTGTAGAGCGTACTTCACCGCTTGTTCTGAGAAATGTTTCCTGGGTTGCCTTTGACGAAGGGTATGCAAGTCTCCACCTGGGCAGAACTCCATCACCAAACATGAGAATTTATCAGTTTCAAAGTGGGCATAAAGTGTTGGAAGAAATGGATGATCCAGAGATTGTAGTATCTCCCTCTCTGTCTGAGATCTAAGAAGCTTCTTACGACTAGCCAGTGATCCCTTATCCATGACCTTCATCGCAAAATAACATTTCGTCCCACTCAACTCTGATAGATACACACTGCCAATATCACCACATCCTAACTTTTTTAACAGCCTAAAATGGCTCAAACCGAGAGCTCGATCTCTCGAGCGGATCATTTGAATGGCTTCCCATCTTGAATCATTTGCTTTGTGAGGCTTGTTTAAGCTGCTACTCAAACTGCTACATGAGCTCTCGTCACTGACATCACTGTTTGTACTAGGCCTACACAAACTACTTTTTGTGCTCTCAACGAAATCAGCTGTCATACTGCTGGTTGCATCACTAACTTTAGCAGACACGAAGCTTACAAAGCTATCGTTTCCACTCAGTTCAGAGTTCTTATCTTTATCTCCACTAACATCCACACCATTTAGTTCTGTGGAAACTCCTTGTTGCATTGGTTGTTTCTGACCATCTGAGGGAACTGTATCATTTGTTTCAGAAGAAAAGATGGCCTTTCCAGGATGATGAATCGATCCTTTATCTTCTTTGATGTCATTCAAAGCATGCTTTGACATGGTCTGGTTTATAGTTACTTGTATGTTGGCTGCATTAGAATCGGACTTGATTGGTTGCAAAGTCTGTGAAGGTTTACAGGAATTTGGTTCTATTTTGTGACTCCCAGGTGCTTCAGGTTGTTGCTCGAAGCTGCTTTTTGATATAGTCTTCGAAGCCATGTATTTTATATGCAAATCTTGCTTATAGAACTGTGATATGTGACCAATAGGATGCTTATCAGTTGAAATAAGAAATGCAGCACCCAACCAAAAGAATCAAGTGTCTCTTTTCCCATCACTGATGGATCTACTCAATGCGGGATCTTCCATCACGTACAACACAGATGAATTCACTGCAACAATGGCAAACTTAGCATTCGATGAATCAATCCCACTGCCTACAAAGATGCATAACATGAATCAAAGAACTCCCTTGAAAGACTAGAGAGAGATTTTAGAGACCCTGTTTTTCTTTTTTTGAGGAGGAAATGGAGAAAGTAACTACACAGCTTTGTCATTTGAAAACACATCATATAGCAAGATCAAGAAACAGATTGGAAGTTCCAATCACACACTTTTTAAGTGCAGTAGTGACATCAACCAACTCTATCAAGATCAACAGTGCGTGTGATGGCTTCTACCATGTACCTATATAATGCTTTGACATCAGAAGTCTTTAACCTCGGAGTAAATTTAGGCTTCAAGATAAGAAAACAGATTTGATATGAGGAACTCAGACATATGGAGCATCGAAGGCCATACTGTGGCCAGCTTGACACCTATTCGGATGTCTGAGGAAGCACGTCGTCTGCTCACAATGTCAACCGCAACGGAAGATGATTCAGATAACTTTTCATGTCTCGTAATGCTATACGGTTTCATGTAAATCCCCACGAGATAAGCAACCACTACATGCTGACCATCACCGGATACCCGTGGGACTTTTTTTTTCCCGACATATTCTTGCAGGTCAGTCCCGCTAAATCATCCTACCATCCCCACACCAAACTTGTGACAGTCGGTCCCAAGCCCGACTGGGTCCGCAACTTGTGCTGACCCATCGGACAACCAAAATCGACATTAACAAGATTTCAACTCCGACAGCGGATTAGCATGCAGAAAAGAGGTAGTCAAAAGGAGGTCGGCATGGCACAAAAGAGTGCATCAAGATACGAACTTCCACAGCAGAGAGGATGGACATCCAAAACCCACCTCAAAACAAGGGGACTTATTGGGCAAAGGACCAGAGGCAGCCTGGATTAGGGCATCGACGCCTTAGCAAAACAAGTTTTCTTATCTGAAGAGGCCTCAGGAAAACGAACCAATCGAGGAAATCATGGATCACAAAACACCGATCAAGCCCGCCCCAGAAAAATGCGAGCTTTGTACGGCAAAAAAGAGTCCCGAACCTCAGGAAAACCCACAAGAAAGGGCTTAACAGTGCAAACCAACAGATCACCGGCCTCAAAGCACAAATAACAGATCTAAAACCCTACGGAACCAAAGAGAATGAGGAGAACTGGGGAGAAGATGGAGATGCAAGAAATCAAACAAAGAACCATACCTGGTGCCAAGGACACAACTTTAGGGCTTCGGATTGGCAGGCGGCGAGAGAGTGCGTCGAGGCCACCGCAAAGCAAGCGAGAGAGCGAAGTGAAGAAGCGGGGGAAGCGAGGTTTATCCAAGGAAAATTTCGAGGGAGGGGAGCCGCACCGCAGCGGTTCGGGAGAGCTTTTGGACGGTGTGTGTGTGTGCGTGGAAAGAAGAGTCTGGTCAAAGCTCAAAAAAGCTCGCTTTTTTGTATCAGCCAATTGTTCCATTGTTTTCTCAGCTTGTCAACAGTGTGCTACCCAATCACCTGCCTCTGTCTATGCACTTCCCCAAGGATTGGTCCCCTCCTCTCTCTCTCTCTCTCTCTCTCTCTATCTCTCTCTCTCTCTTTTTGCTCGATTAAATCAGCCCTAAAACTTCAGGGGTGACGAGGAAGACTTGATAATTGGCTCCCATATTTTTCCCAATAGGCTCAAAAAATCGTTTGTTAGACTGAATCAGCCCCAAAAATTTCAAGGGTTGATGAAGCTTCTCACAGACCTGATGACCAGGTCCTATATTTTCATCTCTAACATGTGAAAGAAGCCATTTTGATGGACTGAATCATCTAAAATTTTAAGGGTGATGAGGCTGCTCACCAAGCTGGTGCCTGGGTCCCATGTTTTCAACTCCATTTTGTTGGATTGAATCAGCCTCTAAGATTTCAGGGGTGATGAGGCTTCTCACAGATTGGGTATGGTATGCCCAAGAAACCCCTCTCAAATTTCAGGGGTGGTGAGGGAGGCATGGGTCTCATGTTTTGAGCTCCAACAAGACTGAATGGACCCCTAAAATGATACCACCTTGAAGTGTTTCCACCTAAATATCTGGACTGAATCACCCTAAAAAAAAAAAGTTTTATGAGTGATTCACATGCCTAATATATGATGTCACTGATGAGTTATTTCCACATAAACAACAGAATCATCCTTGAAAGTTAAAAAAATGAATCATGGGTGATGTGGCCTTAAAGAGTGTATAAGTGGATATCATGTTTTAACACCTTAATCATTGATCTATACACAACAAATGATATATATTGTCAACTCAAAATTGTTTTTCTTTGACTTGCTTGCATACAATGCAACATATTACAATGGTAAGGGTTTACAACTATATATAATGTAAGGACTTTTTTCTCACCACATGCATGCCAACTGCACAAGTTATACACTCTATAACATCATTAACCATTCTGCAATGATATTTCTCACTATTATATGTATGTAATAGAAATTACATACGTATAGTAGAAAAATCCATCCATATTATTGTAGAAAAAACCATCCTATAACATCAAATCACAAGTGTCTTTCGTTTCTCTATCATTATAGAAAAAACCATCCATATTAGATTTTATTATCTATAGAATTTGAATTTAAACTCTATTATCATTCATTATTTGGATCATATCATTTTTTTTTTAATAAATATTAGATTTTTACATATCTATTTTTTATACCCTTTTGGGCATAAGTATTTGCTCTAGCGGGAAAGGAGATCCAATTGAATCTTACAATATAACTATCTTATTTTAATTTTACTCTAGCATCGCTTTTGGTATCTTCTTAAGGTAATGATTTTGAGCATTGTAAACTCCCATAATATAATATGTGATATGTATTAGGCTTGGGAATAAATTCACCAATGTATGATTGACCAATAATTGCTAGTGATAATGGAGTTTTTGGAGTTAGCTGACTATGACAGGATCGTGACTCTTTGTCTCGACTATTGTATCACGTGTTGATCAAGGCATAAGAGGTATAATGACTTGATGCCATCATCATCTTCCTTTGATTTATCACTAGTAGTATGTTCATGATTTCAAACTCAATGGTAGCAATTAAATATGAGGATTATGCTTGTTACGATATTTAATCCAACACGTTACATTACAAGTCGACGATAAACGAATACTATTTATGTTTGCACAAGTAGAGGATTATTCTCGAAGACATCCTTCTCTTTCAAAAGAATTCATAGCATGTCAAGCCCTAATAACATTTTTTACTTTATATCGAATTAAACCAGATGCTCCATCACTTGTGTGGGCACAAGTGGGCACCTATCAATTCATTCGAGTTTTATTCTTGCAAACGTACTCCCCAAATGAGATACTTACTGAATTAGTTTTAGAACTACATAGGTCAATACACCTAGTGCCTAATTTTCATCGTTCATAGCTAGGATTACTAAAGTATCTAATCATATTTACTCCCTTAGCTTTCGTCTCTTAGAGTCAATATCGACCTACCAAAGTGCTTTCACCATTAGTGTTCTTTTCGATCTCTATGTGTTTCACTGCTCCACTAAAAATTTCTTTACTCTTACTATACTCCCTTTTGAGTATCATCTTATTTTAGCCAATCTCATTATAGGTGTTTTTTCTTAATCATCATTTCAAATATTGCTCTTATTGAGCTTCTTATGTCATGATCAAATAATAAATATTCATTTTTAGTTGATGCATGAATTGTTGCTCAATCTATTATTAATAAAATTTTATTAACTCTATGTGCCGTTGAATATGAACTTTATATATTTTTTTTCCTTGGAAGTAAAGGAATAAGTTGAATAGAATGTATTGAATAAATATTTTCTTTTATATTCATCATTCAAGTCAATCAATTAAATCAGATAATTATACGAGTGAAACAAAATAATTCAAAAGTTTACAGTTAGAAAATAATAAAATAAATATAAACTATTTACCCAAGATTAAGATTCTTTTATTAGTCTTTGTATCTGAAAGCAGGTATAAAAGATCAACTGTATAAATTTTTCATTATTATTTTATGTTTATTATCACGCCATACATCAATAAAAAATCAATGGATGGTTAAGAATACCAAAGTGCACAAAGGATTAATATTAAAGATCTAAATATACTGTACAAACCGTGGCCATAATAGAGAATAAAATTAAAGGAATAGAAAAAGTGTTGGTAATGGAAACTGGTAAAGTATCCTAAGATAATAATATCATGATTCAGTTGACGTCTGTACTGAGATTTTGATCAATATTTTGGTCCATTTGGTTCTATTATTATTATTATTATTATTATTATTATTATTATTTTAATGCTCAGAAACAGTGCCTTCCATGCCTGCTGGTGAGCCCACACCATTGCTCGATTACATCATCCATTCGTCATCACTGTCTCCACCTCTTTCTCCATCGCATCTTCTTCTTCTCCTCCACCCCACATATATCCCTCCTCTCCTCACAATTCCTCTTCCTCTGGCCTACACATCCTTCTTGTCCTCAAGTTTTTTTCCATTCTTCCTCTCCTATCTTATCAACACAAAATATATCAACACAAAATATGTTAACCAATCATATGGGTTCGGACGAATCCTTACCGTAGACAAACCACTAGTATGGAATAATATGCTGCTTGTTCCAAAACCAGTAAAGGCAACCATAGAATACCAATCTAGGAACTGCAAAAATTATTCTCATCCATAGTGCCACATCCAATGCAGAACCCAATACCATAATTTTTTCAAAAGCACACCTGCAGTCAAAAAGTTGTGTCAATGTCAACAGTTCAAAAGGTTCACCAACATATGGCACTGTTGGGAGTTCAAATGCTACGATCTTATGTGCATAAGTCATGACAAGCTTCCAAGTGCCTCATTTTGACAGAGAACAATAAGCAGGTGTAGAGTGGAAAAAGCTTTGACTTAAATAATCTACCACAACTTTAGACTCAGTCAAAACTTTTGCTGCTAATGTAGAAAGGACTTTAATTTGAAGAAATTGAAGAAAATATACCACAATTGTTAGCATCATTCAGAACTTTTACTGCTAAATGCAAAAGAAGCAGCCGACTCAGAAGAAGCAGCCAAGGTGACAAATTTCCCTCAAACATTGTAGAAAGTGCTACAAATTCTGAATCAACAATCCAAAAAGTTCACCAACATATGGCAGTTCAAATATTATGATCTTATGTGCATAAATCATGACAGACAATAATACTAAGCAGATATAGAGTGAAAGGACTTTTGATTTGAATAAAATTTACCACAATTGTTAGCATCAGTCAAAACTTTTGCTGCTCAATGCACTACTCCGCAGTTTACCAAGAAGAAGGTGACAAATTTCAATCACTGTAGCAGGTTCTGCAAAGGTTACGTTAACAGTTAACTGTCCAATAAGTTCACCAATATATGGCACTGTTGAGAGTTCAATATATTATGATCTTATCAGCATAAAATCATGTTAGGCCTCCATGTTCTTCATTATGACACAACAACAATAAGCGGGTGTAAAGTAGAAGGGATTTTGAATTGAATAAAATCTAAAACAACTGTTGGCATCAATAAAAAAATTTGTGGTACAACAGTTTTGGTCCTTCAGTGATGATACTTTGCTGCTTCCAAGATACTACTGGTTTATGCTTCAGTTGCCGAATGCTTCCCTGTTATCTGTCCAAGTGCACAAACACATTTAGTGGCTGTTTCCAACTCAATATAATCTAACCCTGGATTGAGAAATGTGAATTAGACATAAGTCTCCTAAATGTACCCTAACATGAGATTTATGCGAAAACTTTGTCCTAGATTCTTTCCAACAGAAGCAAGAGCTAAGCCAAATACTAAACCCAGAATGAGCCAAATACATAAGTCTCAAAGAAAGCACTTCATTTTCCACAACAGGCTGCAATTTTTGCAGCTTGTCTTCTGCTTCTGTACAATTTCCTTTTTCTATTTTTTTTCTTTCTTGAACTCATGAATGAATTGAATTTTGTTGCCTTCAAATATTGTTTTAGGATGATTCTGTAGAACTGTTGTCACTATGACCTGAACTGTTTTAGGATCCATTTAGCTACAAGAAGAGAACTAGAGAAGGATTTTTTAGCTTTTTCCCCTGAGACATAGATAAATCCTGTTTGATTGTAGGAATAAGTAAATGAATTATGATATTCTTAAATGGAAGAAAGTCATTTTATCAAAGATTTTTTTTTTTTTTTTGTCAGATATCTGAAAATTAGCCTTTCATTTATTTTAGCTACTGCCAACCAAATACTGTATCCAATTAGAATGCTTACAAATGAGGAGAACAAAGAATAAATAATGAGACATTTGCTTGCCTACATTGTATAACATTTGCTTACAGTTTCATTGAATGACATAGAACTCACAAACCTAACAGATTTTTGGAAGCATTAAATGAATCCAAAGACGGTTAATAGTTTTATTACTACCTCAACATGACATCATCAAGGAAAGAACAAGATAATCAATAAGCCTCTACATTCTCTGATATGGAAAATTATATACAAAGAACATGTTTCCACAACATGACCTGGTCTTAAAAAAAAAAAAAGACCTCATCTTGATTATCAAAATTGCAAGAGCAAAATATCAAAAAGAAAGAGAAGACGAGACAAATTTATCAAAAAGAAAAAGAAAACAAAGAAGTTAGCTTGGTCAGTCAAGCAAATGCTTCCTTTGCTCCATGGAGTTGTTCCCTCAAACAGAATCCACAATATCCATACCAACCTTCTGGTCGTCCATGGTTGATTTGGGTTTTAAAGAGAATGAATCTTGCTTTGGAAGTAGCTTCTTACTTGCTGCTGCTGACTCCTTCAACATGTTGAGGTAAGTATAGAATGACATTCCACTCAGAGCAACAACAGCACCGCATAAACTAATCATTCCCGGATCAGAATTAAAGAATACATATCCACCAAGCATAATGACACATGTTTTGAACTGCCCCAAAACAACATGAGAAGTAGCAGATGTCGCACTGCATAGCATGAATCAGAATGAAAAGAGAGTTACAGGAGTAAAAAAGGGAGGCTTTTTACCATCACAATAGTGTAATGACATGTTAACTTAGTGTTACAATCAAAGATAATATACATTTCAGCAAGGCAGCTATATGATGGATATGAAATGAGAAAACCAAAAGAAATAATATGACAGAAAAGCTCTGGGAGCCACAAACCCATCTTATTAATGGTGGAATAACTCGTGCATATCATGAAAGTAACAGGTGCAGTTTAGTTTGTAGCTTTAGTTGTGCAAATTTACCTCTTTCAAGTTGTTGATAACCTTGCTCCAAAAACAGAAACTGTATTCTTATAAGGCTTGACTGAAAAAGTGAAGTCCCATGTAAAAAATGGTTTGAAAGGATAACATCTGTGCAGGTGAAGTTTGAACAAACAATATATTGAGTTCCAAAATGGAGAATTTCCCATCACATGAATGATATGTTTGTCATCTCAGTGTTGTGAAGGAAGCATTATTACTAAATATCCGCTGATGCAACTGCAACGGATGACAAAAAAATATTCTAAACCAAGACATTAAAAAATATATTGACATGATAAATTTTAAATCCCTACTCAGGAAGTGTCAAAGTTTTCTTGCTAAAATGATTATCTTAAATGTCACAAAAGACTTACCCAAGTGCCAAAGCTCCAGACCACTGAAGGAGAAATCCAAATAAAGCTGATATGATGATGGCAGCTACATTGTTCCAATTCCAGTTGAAGGATAAAACACCTGGTGGATCTAACAATGGCATCAAAGCTACGAAGAAGAATATAGTGATTGGGCTAGTTTTCCACATCAACCTGATCAAATGACCACAGATTCAGTAGAATTCTTAGAAGCAGTGACTAGCTTAGTAGATCTAGTTAGCTTACGCAAGAGCAGTCCAATTTCCAGTTTGTTGCATATTTGACCATAGAATTTTATTTATAGCACCAGGCACGATCCATGCCAATGCTACACAAGCACCAAAAAAGTTGAATTCTAGATCAGTGACAGTTGCAACAGCCACACTGATTGAAACAATAGCCAATGTGATAACCTGCATTGCCCAAGAAAGAAAGGAAAAACAAAATTGAAGGTTATTTACTGTGAAAAAAGCACTGATAACTAAATCAAGTAAGATTTGGGAACCAATATATTCCATCTATATCTTAGATTTTCTTTAGTTGTATATTAGCATACAACTTAAATTATGTGCACATTTCACTTATAACCCAGTCTCTAAGACATTGTCAAACCATTTTCAATTACTTTTAGGAAAACAGATACAAATTCCTTTATGCTCAATTACAAGTGTCAGACAAAGATGTGGTGTTTTGGTCTATTAGGTGTATATTCACAGGAAAAGAAGCTACCATATAGATTTTGCTGCATATTCAGGTGTATAAAATGTTTAATTTTAATGGTGTGTAGACAACAATATATGGAAAAATGAACCAGCTAGAACTTCCATAACATCTTCAGCACTTCCTAAGAAAATATTTTGCTCAAGCCAGACCAACTCCATCAGAGTTACAAAATACTGAAGAAAGAGATGATTAATAGGACAAGCAAGTGCACCTTGTGAATAGAAACCTTCTTGTTGAAAATCATAAACTCAGCTAGAACAATTGTTGGAGTGACAGCTATCTTAGCCATCTGATAGAAACCCACACTGCAAATAAGAACAGGATAAAAAATAACAGAAGAAAGAGATCCAAGCATCAGAACCAAATAGGGAATCACTTTGCAAGGAAAAGGGGAGTATAGCTTCCAAATCATATCAGTTCTTGCATGACAATCTCACCTGTTATGTTGTAAGCTGACATTAGCGAGCCCTGTGGCAAGAGACATCACTGCACCCAATAGAAATAAAGAAGAAAATGGTGTGGCTTTAGAAGGAGGCGAAGCAGGCAGTAGAGAGAGTGCCTTGAAGATGGCCATGAGAAGCCAAGAAGTTACATAGTGGATCAAAGAAAGTGCAACTGGGAAATTAAACCCAACCCTGCCCATCACCTGTAGAAAAAGAAGTAAGGCTTATTCTATCTTATTGAATGAAAACAGATAAATTGAAAAAGGAATTTGCTGTTAACTAGAGGAATTGATGTGATTTCTTATATAGACAGACTTGGGTGGTGTAGGTGACATGAGAAAACGCACCACTTTGTTGGCCATGATTATTCCAACAGCAACAATGAAATTAAAGGTCATTGCCACAAATGGACCGCATAACCTTTGTTGCTGATGTTTTGCTCCTTCTGAAGTATGAAAATCACTGTAAAAGGAACTTTGCAGCTGTTCCAGTGCTCGACCTGGCAGCATGATATTGTGATATAAGAATACAAGAATCAGCCAATGTAGTCTATCCTATTCTTCTTTCCCTACTATCAGATGATCAATAAACACTGTATTTTCTTTTAAAAAGTACTGTGTGCTATTTGAGTTTAGGGAAACGGATAGAGAAAAACTGAACAGTCTTGCAAAGATGGGGACGTTAGCGACCGAAATTATGGTGATATGAAAAAAGAATGGAATTTTCCCTCGATCTTTCTAGTTATGCATAGCTGTGACAGCTCACAAGCAAGCAGCTAACGATGAAGCTTACAATGACGCGTAAGGAATCGCATTTATATTACTTATACGAACCTGAGTATACATAAGTACAAAAAGCAAGCAGCATCAAAAGCATAAAGATTCCAGGGTTTCAGTCGCTCATGGTTTTGTGTAACATGACCTTATATCAGTCACTACCGAATCTAACAAAGAAGGCACCCAGACTCTTGGGTTTGGACAAAAGGAAGCAGTCAACGACTAATTAGGGCCTAACTTTGCAAGTCAAATGCATTGAAGAAAAATAATACTGGGAAAAAGTTCACAAATTAATCTGATAGATAAAAAGAGATAGCAGGCGATTCGGACTGGGGAAAGATGGAATGATCTGGCACAATGGTCTACATTTGTTTTCTTAGAAATTCCTCCAAGCGTACTACATTATTAGAAACTTACCAACAAACAATTATAGGAGGTGAGATTAGAACAATCAACTAAGGGCACCAAATAATAAGAAAGAAATGGTGGAAAACAGAGAATTAGAATGTTCAGTAAAAATGAGAATTTTGAGGCTCGATAAATCCATATTCGCAAGCAAAAACAAATAATGAAAAAGGAATCAATTCGAGAAAGAACGGCAAGCACTCAGCGACCACTTCCCCCCGTCTTAGGGGAAACAAGGGCAAAAGATCTGTTTCTTCCCCAGGGACTACCCCCTCATATAACTCAAATATCGCGTCATTATGGCGACCACCTCCGATCGAAGAAAAGAACGGTACCGTTCTCTCCGGCTTCGCTGTCTTTGCGCTTGACGAACCTCCTCCCGGCCTTTCCCAGTATGGATTCCCACACTCCCATTCCCACTCAGGACAAAAGAGCATCAGCCCGGACCGAAAGATCCGGCCTTTCCGCAACGAAACCACAGGTAAAGCTGGGGAAAGCAAGGGGAAGAGAGAAAGTGTGGGTCTTTCCTGAACTCTCCACCGGATTTGAGCAACGAAAGCGAAGGAGACGGTTGGAGACCAAGGAAAAAAAAAGAACAAAAGAAAAGGAGAAGGGGGGTATTTTGGGCTACGACCGGTGTCTAAGAGCTGCTGCTTTCCTTGTTAATAATATTCATCCATATTATATTGTTGAACGATTCGAATTGAAATGGTTTATATCGTTGGTTTGATATATTTTTTTTATTAAAGAAACCAACAAAGTAACTGCTACAGTATATGGTGTTGGTGGCCGGTATATATAGGGTTTTCATGAATAATGTGATATTTAAAACATCTTTTCTTGTTTGTTGTTTATTATCAAATTTGTGACATTGTTAAGAAACATTGCATGTATGTGATTCATTCGAGAAAATTTTGAGATGGATCCCTTACAAATAAGTATCACAATGTGTACATGAAAATAAAACACTTAGAAATATATAAAGATGTGAAGAAATTAATACCGGTGATTCATTCGAGAAAATTTTGAGATGGATCACAATGTGTACAGGAAAATAAAACACTTAGAAAGATATAAAGATGTGAAGAAATTAATACCAATCCTAGTAATTTTTAGGATGGAAGTCAATACCAACCATAGTGATTTTTAAGGGACGATTCAAGTTGATGCCCTATCGAAGATAATAATATAATCTCGGTTGGTTTTAAGGTTTGATTCAAGTTTACGAACAAATATGTCAGAAAAATACTATAGCACATATTAAATGAAAATAAATATTTTAAAATCGTAAACCATATTAAGACATGAGAAAGTGGAAAAAAGTGAGAGTCGGTGGATTTCAGAGCCATCGGATATAATTATCTTCCACTTGATCTCTGCTTTTAGAGAGCAAAAAGGAAGAGGAAGAAGCCATTGTCAGGCATAGAAAAAAGCCTCCACAGCATCTCCTCTTAGCTAATGAAAGCTACAACCACCACTACACCTCTCTAATTAATACCACTAATAGCAATTCCACTACAAATAAACCGAGGAGGAAACAAGAAAACAAAACAAAAAGAAATGAAAAAACAGAAACAGCGCATCGTTTAGCTGTTTTCTTATTTATCTGTTGCTGGGACGGAAAACGTTTTGGCTTCTCCCACCAAGCATTTAGAGGTGACCGATAAAGGGGGGCGGAGGGGCAGGGGAAGCGTGGCGACCGACTCGACTGCGGAGTTAAATCCACCCCGCGGAGCACCAGATCTCGCGCTGCAAGTCGTCGCCCGTGCGTCTTGGGGAAGAAGAAAGCCTTCGTCGTCCCCGGGAGCGGGTATAAATACCCCCACGAGGCCACGACTCTCCCCAATCCCCTAATCCCCAGAAACCCCGACCCCGGTGAGAGGGAGAGAGGCGATGCATCTCTACAACGCGTGGCTGCCGCCGGTGGTGGCGGAGGAGACGAGGCGGGAGGAGGAGTCCTTCGCGGCCGTGGTTAGATCGGTGAAGGATTTGTGGCGGCGGGATGATCCCGACTCCGTCTACTCCACCCTCAAATGGATCTCCGTTATCAACATGTGAGACCTTCTCTACCTCTCTTCCACTATTACAAGTCTCCTGGGGCATGAATTGTTAGGGGTTTGGTCATTTGCATGGCTCGATCGACTTGCAACTTCGACATGGAGTTTGATGAATCGATTTTGTTGAGTTGTCTTGGTTCTTGTGGTACTGAAAGATTTCATTGTCTCCCCACTTCTCCTTTTTGCCTTTTTTGTTTCTGGTAGTTTCTTCTAGGAGTTTTGGTGGGGTGAAAAATGGTGAGTTTTGTTGATTGTCTCCACATGATTGTTTCGTTTGGGTCTGCTGTGTTGCGTTGCTCTGTTTCTTCTTGTTATCTACGTTCTTAGAACTCGGAATTGTCGTTAACTTTGATGGCATGGTTCACTATCTTAGTTTTGTGAAAGCAAAGAGTGAAGTGTCTCCGGCAGACGTGAGGGAGCTTGTGGAGTTTGGTTTGGATTTGTTTCACTCCTCACAGAACAAACTACATGTCCAGGTGATGATGCTGATGATGCTATTGAAATGTATGACTTTGTATGTGAACCATGGTTTTGTATCTTCAGTTTCAGTGGTGATTGTTACTGTTTCATGATCTTGATTTTTTTTTTCTTCTTTGCTTCTCTTGATTAGGTTAGATGGGGAAGCGTGTTAGTCAAGCTTTTGATGAAACATGGGAAGAAGCTAGGATTAACTATTGAATGGAGACCCTTCTATGACTGTCTGACACGGACACATTTTAAAAGGTATTTTGTTGGCAGTTTCAACAACAATGGTTTATAATGATAGATTTGATGTTGGGCAGTTCAAGAATATCTTCTTTAAATTATTGGTGGTGCCGGGTGTGATCTACCACCTATATGAATTATTTCCTGGCAGCAATACTTCCATATGAATTTGAATAAAAGATCTTATTCAAAAGGAAGAGTATAACCAATTACTAGCCTATAGCACAGTTTATACATCTGAAAACCTTTTTAGATTCATTCATGCTTGTAGCTTCACACGGTCACACAGCTGTTTTGCAACCATTTTCAACTTTGTAATGCTCAATGGGAATATAAGTTTCTCTTGTTTTTGTCAGTGTCAAATTAATTCGACTGACAATGAGCTTAAAATTCTTTAGCTTTGTATGACAGACTCATGCTACTGCATATTCATCCTTTGAAAGTTTTTCAGCTGCTCAGTATTTACTGTCTAGACCATATATTGATTGTTTGCATGAGAAACTTTGAAGGTTGGATTTTTTTTTTTTCAATTGTTGTGCTGAGCAGAAATACTGGCCCTGAAGGATGGAGATTGAGACAACGACATTTTGAGACCGTGACATCGCTTATTCGATCCTGTCGGAAGTTCTTTCCTGCAGGTGCTGCTGCTGAAATTTGGTTGGAATTCAGGTAGCTACTTGTTTCATCAACTTCCAACATGAAATTCATTTCATACACACCCTGACAGTTAGGAAATTATGAAAGTCAATTGATGCTTTAAAGTTGGCATACCATAGTATATTCAGATAATTTAGGTCATTTATGGTACTGTTGGTAGATAGTGAAGAAGCAAACAAAAGGTTGGTTAACCAGTGTAATAGATTAGTAATCAACTGGAGATATCAAAGTTGACTCTAGCTGGTATATTTTTTGAATCTTGTCGCGTTTCGAGTTGGGAATTTGTCCAGGAAGTCTGAGCTGTTAGGTGACTTGCTTGGAGGCGAGTCCTTCCGGGTTCAAGAGGGTTTGGGTGTTGGATCCCTACACCCGCCATGTGTAGAGGTCGTCTTTTATAGTGTTCATTCTGTAACCACCATCTGTTATGGAGTTAGTAAGTGTATTAATGAAGAAAATATTCTTTTTAGATATCATGCTGACATGGCATACCCGTTTAGCACATTAGCATTTCCTGGTTGGATGGGTTCCATGTGTTGAGTCTTGACTGATCAAAAATAGCTGCCATATTAGCATCTAGATTTTCCTGTTGATGTTTTCAAGAGTATTCACTTCAATTATGTGATTCCTCTAAATGATTATTTGATGTTTCAGAAGCATGCCTTGTTCAAACTGATTGTGGGAGCACCATCCTTTTGTGGTCTTGACTAGCCCTTCAAATTTATATCCCACTGATTGTTAAGACTGTTCTTTTCCTTTTTCCAGTCACGCCAATAAACAACTCATTCTGCATGAGAGAACATTAAGATTGACGATACCTTAGATCTACCACTACATGTTGGAAATGTACTTACTAATATATTTTTCTAACCGAGTTTTTATATTCAAAATTGTTCTGTTTTCCTTGTTATGCTTTCATTTCATAATAAGTAAAATTTTCTCAGTTTGTCCAAATTATATACAGTTGGGTTTTTTGTCCACTCCTTTAAGCACAGAAATCATAATTTTGCATTACATATTGTTAACTATTCTTTCTTGGCAAATTTTCTTTTCTTTTTTTGTTATTCTATATGTCTATTATTGTAATCTTGTGATCCCAATGCAAATTTTCAGCAAAAAAAGGTTTGAATTTATGATCCCAAGTGAAATGTTATTCTTGTGATTGTGTTATGACATCTGAAGTCTAAATTAGAGGACTGAGTGAAGGTTCATGGCAAATAATTCTTTTGATTTAGTCAATTATATTTCAATCACAACGAAAATGTACTGGTATTGCTTCTTATAATTCAGTAGAGTTGATTCTTTTGAGGTTACATTTTTCCTTCTCTTGTCATGATTTTATACTGAACCCTTTTTTCCGAATTTTGTACCCAATCTTACCATCATGAGTTTGAAATGGAAGATTATGTAGTTTTAAGCAATTTTGGGACCATGATTTTGTATGTAGAAGACATTAGTGCTTCTTGTAGATGTTATAGTTGAAGTTAGGAAAAGCGTATAAATCAAGGATTGCAGTTTTGGGTACCGGGTCTGTGCCAATCTAAGGAGGAGCCGGTGGAGGAGAAGATGAGGATGAGGTGGTGGGGAAGTACCAGAAATTAGGCAAGCCGATGGAGGTAGGCCATAGTTGGATGGTGGCGGGTAGGCGATGGAACGCGAAGGGAGAGGACACTGAAGGTGGCTGTGGGGCTGGGGCCACTCACGAGCCTTAAGAGCCATGCTGCTGCTTTTAATAGGAAAAAACAAACGAGCAGCTGCCTCTTAAGCGGAGAAAAAAGCAAATAAACATGACCAACCCAAAAGGGGTAGCCTATATCCCGGTTCACACTCGAATTAATAAATACCATTCTGTACTAAACATTCCGGGTGAAATCAAGCTTCCTAGTTTAAACGAATATGAATTAACTGGAATGTCTCAACATATTTGTTAAACTTGGCATTTTGAGAGGCAAAGAGAGACAAATAATTAGTTTCACTACTGCTATTTCTATTAGAATATCCTAAATAAATGGATATTGTCATTCCACTTTTCTCATATTGCAGACTGACTTAGTTAATTATTATGCAGGGCTTTAATGGAAAACCCATGGCATAACTCAGCCTTTGAGGGTTCAGGATTTGTGCAACTATTTCTTCCTGTTAACTTCGAGAATCAGAATTACTTTACAAGGTATAATGGAAGATGGGTATTACCAAAACTGAAACTTCTTCTCTTTTACATGTTCATACCATTTGATGATCTTGCAGTTGTTGGATCAAGGAGTGCCTTGATCTTTGGGAGACACTACCGAATTGCCAATTTTGGGATATTCAGTGGACTTCTTTTCTTGCACGTTGTATAAAGAGTTGCAAGGCTATTGACTGGGAACAGTTCTTGCCTGCACTCTTTTCTCGATACTTGAACATGTTTGAGGTATATGATACTCTACTGAGTAAAATGCAATAGTTTATGTTAAACTGATCAAAAAGTTTATAATGTCCTTTTTTTAAAATCTTTTATCTAAAAGAAAGTTTCTGAGATAAAAAGAGCAATGTAGTGGTTTAACTTTGTCTCCTGCATTAACCTTTTGTTTTAAGTAGAAATGAGATGACAAGTTTGTTGCCTTTTTCAATTATTATTATTTTTGCATATCATCAAAGACATTTAATAGATCATCACCATGCATATATTAGTCCAACATACTGAAAACTAAACCCTACATCATTGGTGCAACAACATCAAGAAAGCAACTCCAATCCAAAGTAGTTGAATTCGTTGATCATCACCAGGCATAAATAAGTAGTACGGGATACTGAAAGCTAAACCCTACATGCTTAATACGACATCATCAAGAAGTGCTCCAAGTGCTTCACTCCTGAAACCCTTATCTCCCTACTTGGAAGAGTTGGGTCCTCTCTTCTTCCTGAATCCAACAACTGCGGTGATGAACCAGCGGTTATACTGCATCTGCTTGTGGGCCCTGCTCCTCGGCTTCTTCTTCTTGTCCTGCTATGCCACTTTGGGGGTCTGTTCTGTCACCTTCCGAGCATGAGCGAGAGATCTGTGCACCTTCCCCATGGCAGATGTGATTCAGCTCCTTCTTGGGTTCGCAGCGAGGCATGGAGGGAGGAACGTTCACAATGACAGCCTTTTTTTATTATTAGCACTTAGGATAAATCGAGATATATTCTTATTATCTAGAAGCTACATCTATCTGTGTCTGGTGTTTATGGCATCTTTATCTGAGTTATAATTAGTTATGTAGTCTTCATATTAGTTACATCTTGAATATTCCCTCCATAATTATATATTTTAGTTTATGCATTTCAGATGTTAGTCATATAGAGTAATGTTTTGTGATTATATGAAACTTATGATAAGCCTTCATTCCTCATTATTTGTTTTATTTGCAATCTGTTTTTTTCTTTTGATTCCTTTTTATTTTATTTTATGGTGCTGTTGGAGTTTCATATGCTTTTTACTAATTTGTAATAAATATTCTTTTTCACATAAGTAATCTAAAGCATATGCTGATTTATCTATTTATATGCTGACCAAAATACATTTGTTACTTAATGGTTATAAATTCTGAAATGATTGTTGTGGTCTGTTATATACATGGTTTATTTAGGTTCCTGTATCAAGTGGAAGTGGATCATATCCTTTTGCCCTGGAAGTTCCTAGAAATATGAAGTTCTTGTTTTCCAGTAAGAGTGGCACTCCTGCTAAGGCTATTGCAAAGTCAATCGTAAGCAATTTTGTTCTGTTTTTATATATCAAGAGCATTCTGGGCATATTGTTATGCTTTTCAGGAGTCTTTTTAGATTATGTTGATTTAAATCCTATGGTATTATTGTTGCAGGTTTATCTCTTGAAGCCAGGTAGCTCAGCGCAAGAGTACTTTGAGAGGCTGGCAAATCTACTGGAACAGTATTCTTTTCTGACCTGTTATCTCACTCTGTGGTTTAGTTGCATTTCTTATCATGTAATTACCATTTAGCATTCTGTTGCTGATGAAACATTTGGTTTTCTAGATATTATCATCCCTCAAATGGAGGTCGCTGGACTTACTCTCTGGAACGTTTTCTTCGGTACTTAGTAATTAACTTCCAGAAGCGACTTCAGCATGAGCAGCTGTAAGATGTCCATTAAGATGATGCAAATTCCAATCCCTATTTCTTTGCTGAAATATTTTTCTCAAATTATTTCTGTGCAGCAACCCGGACCAAAACAAACAAGCTGACATCTTCTTGGGAAAGGCAGAAAGGGCCTTATTTGTTAAAGTGCTGTTGAAATTAATAGATCGTGGTCAGTACAGCAAAAATGAATCTCTTGCCGAAACAGTTGCTGTTGCAACTTCTGTTCTGTCATATGTGGAACCATCCTTGGTCCTTCCATTTGTTGCATCTAGGTTTCAGCTGGCATTGGAGACTGTGAGTATTTGATTATACAGAACATTTTATTAGTTGGATTATCTAATCTGTGCAGATGAGTTGGGCCACAGTCAATATAAGTTTTTATACAACTTATTTTATTATACTATTTATGATAGTTGGTTGTTCTTGCTTTATTCCTTTATGGAAAATAAGGAGAACATGTAGGACAAACTTCTTTGTTGGTTCATAGAGATTAAGAAAGACTAAGTGGTTGTGGGCAAGTAATGTCGTATTGCATGCCGGATCTATATTGGTCTTTGGTCAGACTGGTACATACTGGTCAGTACCAGTGTACTGACACATGGTACACCGGTATGCACTGGTGTTTCAAAGATAAAAAAGGAAAAGAGGAAGGCGGAGTGGAGGAAGAAAAAAAGGAGGAAGGAAAAGGAAGGAAGAAGAGGAGGTGGTGGTGGAAGAGGTGCAAGGAGGAGGAAGAGGAAGGAAGAAGATGAGATGGTGGAGAAAGAGAAGGAAGATGAAGGAAGAAGAAGAAACAGTGGAGGAGAAGGAAGAAGAAGAAAGAAGAGGAAGTAGAGGAGGATGAGGAAGAGGAGACGGAGAAGAAGAGGAGGAAGCCTACTTGGGAGGTAGGCAGTGACGAACAGCAGCAGCGTCAGAGGGCAGTGCGAGGGTGTGATTCCATGCTCCTTGCAAAAAGATGACTGGACAGTCCAAAACGGGAGCGGTCTGCATACCAGTCGACACCCAGACCGCTAAGTACCACACTTTCGTACCTGTCTGGGTGAAATAGAGAACCCTGGTTGTGGGACATGTCACCCATATTTTAACCATATTCTCTCGTGTCTTCTCTGATATTTCTGTTGGTTTTAAACACAATAGGACTTAAGATTTTGTGTGTTCTCTTCCACTAAAACTCGGTAATTCACTGGGATAAATAGTTCTTTCCTTTTTGCTGGGTAGTTGACAGCCACCCACCAGTTGAAATCTGCTGTCACATCGGTGGCATTTGCTGGTCGTGCAATTTTTCTTGCCTCAACTTCTGCTCCTCAAGCTGATGATCACAACAATTCTGATGCTTTGGTGGATCTAATAATAATCTCTCTCTCCAATGCATTACTTGGTATGGATGCTAATGATCCTCCGAAGACCTTGGCAACTATGCAGTTGATTGGTTCCATATTTTCCAATGTAGGTACTTTTGTTTATTCCTGTACATGCTCATGTATTAATAATTGTTTACTCATAAAGTTTTATGTAATTTTAGTTAGCTGTGGTTGGCGAAAATGATGATGGGTCTTCGTTCCTGCAAAGCATCAACTTTTCAGAATGGCTAGATGAGTTCTTTTGTCGCTTATTTTCTCTACTTCAACATTTGGAACAAACTAGTATCACGTGAGGAGTTATATTAGTTTTTATGCATTCTTGGTGTTTGTTGTCATCTACTGTTGGTTCACTCATCCATAGCTGATTCCTGCAGAAATGAGGTTCCTCAAGCTTCAATTTCATCAGGAACGTTTCTTGTAGAGGACAGTCCATACTATTTTTGTATGCTCGAAATCTTGCTTGGGAAATTGTCCAAACCTTTGTTTGATCAGGTTTTTAATTTTTGGTCCAGAAACCACTTTCATATGACTAGTTTGCCTGTTTTCTTCTGTTCATTTTATATGTACTCATTTTATATGTACTTTCTTTAATATTTTCAGTCTTTGAGAAAAATATCCAAGTTTGTCAACTCAAATATTCTTCCTGGAGCTACCACCGAAGTTGGCCTTCTTTGTTGTGCTTGTGTTTTGTCAAACCCAGAAGAGGCAGCAGTCCACCTTATTAAGCCAATCTTAACGACCATATTATCCTCTTTCGAAGGAACCCCAATTTCAGGTTTTGGTGGTGAAAGACTTTTTGATGCATCAGTTTCTACGAAGGTTTGTTGACACCATATAACTATGTAAATGTTTGTGGTGTCATATATTATGTCTGAATTTTGTGTAGATGCAGGCTGCACTTTCACCAGCTCTTGAAACAGCATTAGAATACCATCTGAAAGTTCTTGCAATAGCCATAAGTTATGGGGGACCAGAGCTGTTGCAGTTCAGGGATAAACTAATGGAAGCAATCGGATCTGCATTTCAGGCCCCTTCTTGGAAGGTGTTTACAATTTTTCCTAATAATCATTATCAATTAACTTCATGTAGGTTCAACTTTAGGTTATGTGTCTTTTCTTGAGCTAGGGTAACACTAGTTTGGTCATGAAATGACAGGTTAATGGAGCTGGCAATCATGTGCTTCGCTCTCTTCTTGGAAGCCTCATTCTCTATTACCCCATTGACCAGTTTAAGTAGGCAGATAGTTATCTGCTTCAAATTTCATCTTTGTGTAGTATGTATTTATACTATTGGCATTGGCATTTTCTAACTGTTGACTGTTTCTGGCTGTATAGGTCTTTTTCTAGTGAGCCTGGTTCTTCTTTAATGGAAGAATGGCTTTGCAGCAAAATTAATGAGAATGAAATGAATGAAAAAGCCAGTTTGTTTCCTCGATGGCATGTTCCGACTCAGAATGAACTTTCTTTTGCAAGTGAGCTCTTAGTTGTTCATTTCCAATCAGCTCTGGATGTCCTTCTCAGTATTTGTCAGACTGAAATGCACACTGAGGCAGGTAAGATAACGTATGATCTTTTTTAACCACTAAATGAAGAGGTATATTTGAAAGACCAATCTATACATATCAATAGGTAGTAGACACATGCAAACTTAATTTTAAACATTGCATTGTATACCATAATCTTTGTACTTAAATTTAATCCCTTAGTACTTAAGGTCCATGCTTTGATCCTGCGTTACAATATCTAAATAAATTCTGTCTCCAAACAGAGATTTTCATTATATCCTATGCTTTTGAGGGTTAGCATTTTGTTTTAATGCTGCCTGCTACAATAGTTTCATATTTTGTGATTTTACTAAAATATCTAAGGTTTTACTTTCTCATATATTGAACCTAAATCCGAAGCTTATATCTTAGACCAACTAATTGCATATTATGATACTAATTAAGAGAAGTATTTTGCACAGGCGATGAGAAGGAACACTTGAAAGTGACTCTATTGCGCATATACTCATCACTACAAGGGGTAATGTCATGCTTGCCCGATATGCGACCTTCCTACAAAAATAAAGGAACTAAGGACACTGATTTTAATTATTCTGTTATTGCGGGAGCTGTTGGGTCATGTATTGGTAGTGCAGAAATGAGGGAGAGGGCTGCTCAGCAGATACATGTAGCTTGCAAGTATGTTTTTGATTATTAAATATTGATATCTTACAAAGGTTATTTTGTCGAGCTGAATCTCATTTACTGCCGTAAATTGACAGATATTTACTGAAAGAAAGATCAGATGATAGCATACTTCTTATACTTATTATTCGTGTCATGGATGCTTTAGGGAATTTTGGTATGTGCTTTATGCTAAAATTCAATATGGTAATTTCGCTAGAAGTAATGATCTGTTGGCCTCTAAAACCAGTGGTCTATAACCTTCCCCGCCTTTTTCATATGAACATAGGAAGCTTGGAATATGAAGAATGGTCGAGTCACATACAGGCTTGGAAATTGGAGTCTGCTGCGATAATTGAGCCTCCATGTAACTTTATTATTTCTTCTCATGCTAAGGGAAAAAGAAGGTGAGCCTTTTTTAGCTGTATTGGTGCTTTTGATTGTTATGGAATATCAAACTAAAAATTGCTGAGATGCTACTGGCCTACTATTTTTTTTTGTAGGCCAAGATGGGCACTTGTTGACAAGGCATACATGCATAACACATGGAGATCCTCACAATCATCATATCATAGGTTTCGCACAGATAGCAATATATCTCCACCTGAGCACTTGGTTCTTCTAATGGAGGATCTTCTGGATCTCTCTTTGCACAACTACGAAACAGTTCGCTCGTAAGTTTTCAGCATATAGTTTCTTTGCTGTTGTAATTTGATCCAATTTTCTTATCCTCTATGCACAACTATGAAACAGTTTGCTCGTAACTTTCTTTGCTCTATAATTTGATCCAATCTTCTTATCCTCTATGGACAACTATGAAACAGTTTGCTTGTAAGTTTCTAGCAGATAGTTTCTCTTCTCTTTTATGTGAACCTGACTTTTCTAATCCTTTTCTTATTGGATATTATTCTTTCTCCAGATCCTTTTCTTATTGGATATTATTTTTTCTCCAGAAAATATAGAAAAGTACATGTTTTGTGTGAATCAGCTTACTTTAATATGTTTATGGTAAGCATTTTGCAGGGCAACTTCTCATATCTGGGTGAAGTATTTAAACATTTAATGTTAACTAATAATGTTCATGGGTTTCCTTTATTTGGTTGATCTCCCCACTGACTTTGGTATCTGTCAATCTCTGTTCACGTACAATAATGAAACCTGTGGAGAGGGACATTTGTAAAGAATAGGTAAGAAGTAGTGTTCTGGGTACTTTTATGTTGGAGAAGGGTATGATTTTGGTGCTCTTGTTTGTTCGAGCTTGTGTCAGTGAGTTTGACAGTTTGAGATTGACAGACTTCCATTAATAACAACTTACTCTTGTTTAGCAAGTTGGGGACCTCAATTTGTTCACCTTTAAACTTGCCACCCCTTTGGTAAGATAAGGCAACTTTGTTACATTGATGACCTCAGCTGTTTCCTGGTCAACCTTTCATATTCCGTTTTATATTCACTAGAATTGCTAAAAGTGATCACTGGCATATGTCCTTTGTATCTTTCTTATTTGACTGACAGTTCTACTGATGCAAATGAGCAGTGCCACTGATGCTTTCTTTTTCCTTCTAACCTTTAGGCTTGCTGGAAGATCTCTTTCAAAGATGCTGAAGCGATGGCCATCATTGATTTCCAAGTGTGTTCTCACCATGAGTTCAAACTTGCAGGATCCAAAAGCACCAGAACATGTAGTACTAGGTTCTTGTGCAGTTCTTGCAACACAAACGATCCTCCGACATCTGTCAATGGTAGCCAATTCTGGATAATATGTTATTTCAATTTTATCCTAAATACATTGTGGTAACAACATATGTACCTTTTCTGTGCCATTCTATATGTAGGATGCAGTCTCATTCTCAGCATTTATCATTGGTCTTCTAGCTAGGTAATCTTCTACTTCTATCTCCAAAGAAACTTCTATTTTTTGTTTCATACCCTGTCAGTTTGCTATTACATTTGCTGCTGTCCAAATCTGCAATCTCATTTCTGCCACATGTTCTTATGAAGTTCCCATCATGAATCACTGAAAGTTCAGAAAGCTATAACTGAGGTATAGTTCTTTGGTCAATGATCGGCAATCTCATATATTGTTTTGCCTTTCAACCCATAATATGGTATTGCATTTTTGCCTTCTTGCAGCTGTTTGTTAAATACAACATCCACTTCTCTGGAATATCAAGGAGCTTTTTCAAGTCTTCAGGTACGAACTCAGAGGGGCCAGAATTTACTGAGTTGATTTCACAGATCAGTTCCTTAGGCTTTGACAATACAAGCCTGCATTGGAGGTAATGATAGAATATATTTACTGCATGAGACTGTTTAAATGTGCTCAGTTGTTAGGTGTGTTATGGTTTCTGTACACTTATGTTGTATGCCATGTTTGTCTTTCGTACTCATATGTGGTATAAATGATTAAAATCTCTGTCTGGTGCTCAGCGGACTGGTATCGAACTGCCCAACATAATACATGTTGGTAGGTGTTGATACTGGCTAGGCTGCTACTAGCAGAGTAGATGAGGGAAGGAGAAGATTAAGAGATGTATGCTTTAGGGCTTGGCAAAATAGGGTGTGGAAGTTGGGGGAGTAGACGAGGGAGTTGATGGAGTTGGTGGCATGATGGGATTAGTTTTTGTAGTTCTTGCTGCTCATCTAGTGGTGTGGAGAAGGAAGAGAAGAGAGAGCGAGATAGGAGAGAGGACAATTGATTATGGTTCTCAGCAAGAAAAGTCGATTCATTTCGACCGGGCCATACAAAACTGGTGGGCATGAATTGGTACGCAACCTGTCCTCATTTTGCATGGTTTGGCCTGGCCACATAAAAAGAAAACACCTCTATGCCCTAATCACGTCTCCTCGCACTCACGCAGGACCTATTGTGAGATCCTCCACCATGCACCATTGCAGTGCACCATCGTCACCTACCGGGCACTTCTTCTCCGCTTCCTCCTTCCTCCATTTCCTCCCTGCTGCCACTTCTTCCTTCCTCTTCCTTTTCAATCCTCCTTCCACCATCATCTATTCCTTGTTTTTCCTTCGTCATCTTCCTCTTTGAGTCACTGCTTTCAATCAGAAGGTACTGGTCTGGTCAGGGCCCAATACGGATCCAATACCCGAGATGACATTCCTTGGTTCTCAAGATCTAAAAAGCAGAAAAGAGAGAGAAACCTTAGTATTGGTATTGGGTGGCAAGAATATAATAAAAAAGGGACTTACCAGTACAGCTTGATTCCTGTTAATTCACTGATGGGTTAGCTCTGGTAAGTTCGACGTAGTGAACTTACTGGATGGTAAGCTTGGTTTCAGTCTTAAATAGGCGAAAATTGTGTGGTCCGTCTACTGGTTGGCCATTGGACTGGTAAATGCCAATAGGTGCCGACTGGTTGATTTGAATAACTTGCATATATATTTTGGTCATCTTCCATTTTACGTGAATGTTTGCTTTTATATTTTTTTTTATTACTAATTTTCATGCAAATTTTTTTGTTTTCAGGTATAATTTGATGGCTAACAGAGTACTTCTTTTGTTAACTTTGTCTTCTAGAAGTGACTCACATTTATCTTCCAAAATTTTGGGACAAACTGCAGGTTAGTTGATTGGAAGTTTTGTTTGGGTACTGGGGAATATGTAGTATATGGTCCCCTAAAATATATCTGTTTGTTAGTCAAATGTATGCCTGATATATCTTAGATCTATGTTCTGCTTTAAACTAAATCTTATCTGATGGCAGGACATTTTTTAAGAAATTTGAAAAGTCAACTTCCTCAGTCAAGGATACTCGCAATTTCTGCTTTAAACACTTTATTACAAGGGGCACCTCACAAAATCTCAAGTCAGGAGCAGCAACAGTCTGAGTATCCAAAAGAAAATAACAATCCCTCTACTGAAGGAATCTTGAATGAAATACTAATGGAGGATGGATTTTTCAGTGAAACATTTAATAGCCTTTCTCATGTCCATATAATTGCTGATGAGACTTCTGTTACCAGAGGGAACCAAGGAGAATCATCCTTTCAGAGCCTGGCAGATAAAGCCATCACCTTTTTCTATTTTGATTTCTTAGCTTCATGGCCACGAACTCCCAGTTGGATATCCTTTTATGGAGGTGATACCTTCTATTCCAACTTTGCAAGAATTTTTAAGCGGCTGATACAGGAATGTGGATCACCAGTTCTAAAGGCTCTTCAGAACACCTTGGATGAATTTTCTAGTGCAAAAGAGAGATCAAAACAGTGTGTAGCTGCCGAAGTGATGGCTGGTATCCTTCATTCTGATGTTGGTGTCCTTTCAGAGGCCTGGGATGAGTGGATGATGAATCAACTTCAGAAAATTATGGTGTCATCATCTGTAGAAACAATACCTGATTGGGCAGCTTGTATTCGGTATGCAGTTACAGGGAAAGGGAAGTATGGCACAAGAATCCCTCTTCTGAGACAGCGAATATTAGACTGCTTGATAGTACCCTTACCTCAAACAATGGCCACTAACATTGTGTCAAAGAGGTATGCATTCCTCTCAGTTGCACTGGCTGAAATATCTCCACCTAGGATGCCCATTGCTGAGGTTCATTATCATCATCAACTTCTGGAAGAGTTATTGGATAACATGAGCCATTCGTCTGCCCAGGTATGATTTTGGCACCTTTAATCAAGTTAAAAGACTTATGCACCTTTGATTGAATAAAATATTTTAGCAGCATTGTATGGCAATTTATTTTTTCTCTTTCTAGCAACATTAGATGTCATGTTACTAACATTTGCATTTTGTTGGCGACCGACACAGTCGCACATGAGCTCCTTGCTGATCAGTATAAGCCTAGTGTCTTGGTACGCACACTTGGCACTCACTTTTTGTTGGAAGCACACCATCCCATGGACACACTATTGTGTGCTTTCGGGGTACCTTGGTTTGGCGGGTACAAACTATCCTCTAATGAATCGAAAAGTAACTATTAACTAAAGCTCTTTCCTCTGAGAAAAGTTTAAAATCAAAGTTTAAATTGTTCACACTTTTTTATCTCTGTCATCTCACAATTGCAGTAACAGCTTCCATAATCTGGAAAGCCTCATGTTTTCCTAGTGGTTTTTCGAAGGATGAGCACTCCAGTATCATCTAGGCTCAGTAACTTGAAGAGTACTAGATGTTCACTCCATTGCACGCTCATTTGTGTGCCTGGTTGTTATCTGAACATCTTATTGTGATCTTGGGCCTATCTTGTTGATGGGTTAATGAGACTTAGCTGGATATAATTTTTAAGATAAATTTAGAATATGGATTAAATCACTTCCAACGGAGTGCATTTTTGAGAGAGTACTTCAATGAGCAATATGGTTTCTCATGGGAATGGTATTTGCTATACAAGTTTACAAATAAGAAAATGGCTATTTAGTAATCATGCCACAGTAAATGCATGACAATACATTTTATCTGTTATTAGTGTACTTAGTACTTTAACATGATGAGGCCTTAATTATTTTTTTGTGCTTGAACTTTCAAGTTTCACCAGACACTAATTGACTTTTAGCCTGTTATTAGTTTTGCACAACTTTTATTAATATATCAATGTGAGGCAGGTGCGGGAAGCTATAGGAGTCACTCTCTCTGTGCTATGTTCAAATTTGCGGCTCAGTGCAGCTTCTGTGCATTCTTCACCAGAAAAGGTTGAGGAAGAAGGGGGTCTTATGGTTGGACTTCTGCAAAAGAAAGATTGGGCAAAGCTTCTAACAGAGGGAGTTTCTGAGTTGGCAATGAATATTCTGAGTAGAAATCACTCTGACAGCATGGAGATCACTGGAGAGTTAACTCATGAAAATGTCTCAGTTAACAAAGAAGTGAAGGCAGATATCAGAAGGATGGAGACGGTACTTAAATTCTATTTTTTTTTTTTTCTAAAATTGACACTATATGTCAAGGTCAGTCTTATTAATCCAACATATTTTTCTTGTGGTCTTTGCAGATGTTCCATTTTCTTATCTCATCTTTGAGATCTGGAAGATCCTCTTATTTGTTAGATATAATTGTCAGGCTCCTCCATCCTGTCATTTCATTACAGGTATGAAATAAGCTTTAAATGGCAAGATTCTGGTGCCATAAAGGATCCCTAACATCGTAGTTACTGTTTTGTGATGTTTTGCTTCCTGATATCAAACACACTTGACACATAATGTTGAGTCTATTTTATATTTGCAGGAAACATCAAACAAAGATTTATCAACACTGGCCAAGACAGCTTTTGAATTACTAAAATGGAGGGCATTACCACGTCCTTTCATGGAAAGTGCCGTGTCAGTGATTCTTTCTTCAGTAAATGATCCCAACTGGCGAACAAGATCTGCATGCCTTGCTTATCTTCGTGTCTTTATGTACAGGTCTGATATTGCTTTGTCTTGGTGTTCCTAACTGCCTTATTCTACATCCAATTTGATGTGCAGGTTTCGGTAGTTATATTTATTTTTTTTATTGGGTCTATTTCATACTGTCTTCAACTGTAGATTGCTCTATGACTTTTATTTTTCAGATATGCTTCTGCTACTTAGTACATGTAGTCTCACTTTGCTAAACTTCTCTGCCTTTCTAGTTCTCTAAGTTGTGTAGCTTCCTTCTGTCAGAGTTGTACCTAGGTGTCCTAGGTAACTGCTCAGCTGGTAGTTTTTTTATGCATAAGTTTGCAGGACCAGGGGCAGTTGGTTGCAATTAAGAGACAACAAGATACATATTTTAGTTAAGAAAGAAATATATCTTCCAAGGTGAAAGGCATTGTTACAATTAGAAATGCGTGGTTTTATGAGGCAGTTATAAGGTGATGCATGATTTGTGAAATTTGAGTAGTTGGGTTATTAAGACATAACACATGCAAAAAGTTAATAGAATAACAAATGTTTACTTGTGTCATGAATTAGTTATAGTTCCAATAGAAGAAAAAATCGAGGGAGAACTACTTAATATCGCATGAACATGTCTAAAAGGAGGCTAGATGATGTTAATTGATAGGATCACTGGTGTGAGAAGATACGAGACCTAAGAAAATTATCGCGCTGAATGGTTGGGACATTGCGACTTGTTGTTGCTGTTGGTAAAAAAGGCATGGTTGGCTTGCCAGCATTTGCAGTAAAGATTATTTGATAGTTGGCTAATTGTATGTTTTGCTTTTATTGAACCAATAATTTCAATCGTGTTTTGGTCCTCCAAAACATCATCATGAGGAATAGAGGGAAGGATATATAAATGAAATCAAATCAATTTGAAGGTTCTGATATTTTTTAAACTCTTCTTGACAGGCACACGTTCACCCTTTCAGGAGTGGAGAAACAAGAAATATGGAAGTGCATTGAGAAGCTACTCGTGGACAACCAAGTTGAGGCAAGTCTAGCTCTGTTTCAGTATTTGACTGAAATTTTTTTTTATAATAAAAAATCTGTCAGGCGATTTGACCATTACGTTGTCTACTCTTGAAATCATATAACAAATATAGTACAAAGCAAAATGCACCGAAGTTCCCTTTGAGTTCTTATGGTTTTAAATCATTTCTCTGACCAGCCAATATATTTCGAGAGATCTTAATCACTGAACTCATTAGCATATCATGCTGTTTCCTCCTAATTCATCCCTTGGTTTGTCATGCATCTTTTTTCTTTTTCATCCCTAGTTATGAACCAGCACTTTCCTGTTGTTGATCTCTTCCTCTCTTTGGTTAGAATGATGAATTCCTGGCTGCTCATGTTCTTCTTGTTGGCTTTATCTTTGTAGGTTATCCATAGTGTTATCTAATTTCTCCCTAGAAAATTTGTCTTGCTAAAAGAAGTTCAAATTGGTTTTTTCACCCAGGATTTAGGTTCTTATCCCCTTTTTGTGTGGCATAAATTTATGAATCGTAGGGAGGAACAGACTGCTGGTTCTGTTTCTTGTTATGGTTGGATGGATTTTGGATTATGAATCCGATGCTAAGGGTTTATCTATTTATCATATGGATATGCCAACCTTGCCTTGTGGCATCACTTCTATCCATGTAGTGCTTGGTTTCATCCATCACCGTTTACAAGTAGTTCAGCTGGTGGTGTCAAGCTTTAGGGATTTGTGCCCATGATATCTGAGAGGACTGAAGAAAGTAGAGAATTCATCATGAGTGGATAACTAACCTAAAGCTTCTGTAGTTGTTCATGGATGGGCTCTGTTTGGGCACATCATCTTGTGAGAATTATGCTGCATATTCTTACTAAAACAAAATACTATGCAACATGGTGTCAGGCAATGACACATTTTATGTAAAGTACTAATAATTTAATTGAAGGTTACATGATCATAACCAATTTCCATGTTGACAATGCAATATCATGGGGTTCATCAGGCTAGATTTAAAGAAAAGTTTAATTCTTTTATATTTTTGTTAACCAGCGTCTCTCTCTCTCTCTCTCTCTCTCTCTCTCTCTCTCTATATATATATATATATATATATATATATATATATTTATTTATTTATTTATTTATATTGATATTTATTTTCTTCAGTTAACCTTCATCCCTTTTCCATTCAAGCAGGTTAGGGAGCATGCGGCAGGTGTCCTTGCAGGTTTAATGAAGGGCGGAGATGAAGATCTATCAAGGGCTTTTCGTGATAGATCCTGCACGGAAGCAAAATTGATGCTCAAGAAACGAAAGCAGAGGTCCAACTTGTCACACATTTGTGTAGGAATACTCCTTTGGCTATTGAACACAGATTTAAATGGCTCATGGTTATATTGCAGGAATTCTCGTTCTGATCAATCTATAGCTTCTATACATGGTGCTGTCCTCGCATTGACTGCATCAGTATTGTCAGTTCCTTATGATATGCCCAGGTATTTCTCTACTTGCCATAGCCTTATGGTTGACTCTTTCTGAATTGATGGAAAAATCAGTATCTTAAAAATAGCAAGTTCTTCGTATATCCAGTCTTTGCAGTCAAATTTTATTTGGTTTGATCCACATGGTATTTGTTAAAAGGAGAAGGCAGTTAACTCTTTAGGGAACTACTCCAGCTAGTATTGTTGAAAAAAAGTTCATAAATGATTTCATGTTTTCCATCTTCCTCAAATCAAACTTTGAGTTATGCCAATGTAATTAATAGCACAAGAAACTTAAGAAGCAAGAATTTACATCCATGATGACCATATAGAGGTTATATTGTTGCACGTGATATTCTAAATGTTTGAACGCCTATCCTGGGTAATCCTTAGACAGCTAAATAATCCTAAAGTTTGAACAAGTTGCTTGCTTCAGGTCTTATCTTTAATTCCCTTCCCAGTGTCTTCTTCTATCCTTCACTGCATACTGTCTTCATTTGTTCTTTTCTCTTGTGGGACTTCATGTTACAAATGCTCAACAGTCTTTCATGGTCCTTGTAATGAAATTGCATTGGGTGAGATCAAGAGGTCACATCAGTTAGCTTTCTTGGCTGAATGAAATTGTAACTAGTATTATTCTTTTCATACAAAATTCATGTTACTGAGTTTTTCCTCCTTTTGAAGTAATGTGAAGCTAAATATAGATTTTGGGTTAAACATACATATCTAACTCCATGTTTCTACCCTCAGCTGGCTACCTGATCATGTAACGCTGCTCGCTCAATTCATCGGTGAACCTTCACCCATTAAATCCACCGTCACCAAAGCCGTTGCTGAGTTTCGGCGTACGCATGCAGATACTTGGAACATCCACAAGGATGCGTTCACCGAAGAACAACTGGAGGCAAGTCACCAGCTCCCTAGATCTGTTTTCTAGCACCCCGCCTTTCCTTTGCACGCTTGCAAATTCTTTTGTTGATTTGATTACTTGCGGATGGTGGCTTGCAGGTTCTTGCAGATACATCGTCGTCTTCTTCATACTTTGCCTAACATGCCAGTGGGCGAATCAAGCTGCAAATGGTTGGAAAAAGAAAGAAAATATTTATGTTTATTGTGTGTAATATCATTAAAGATTGGAGTTTCTGTTCTTTTGATGTCTTACAGACAAATATCCGCGTAGCTAGTGATCAATTCAATTGATTGGTATTTATAAAACCGGTAGATGAGTATATTTAAACTCTATTCAAGCTAATAACATCATATATTGTTGGCAGTAACATCAAAAGCTTTCATGTCCTTTTAGTAAATAGATGTCAATGATTGTTAAATTGGTGATGTTAATACTTTATTGATATTGTTAGGATCAATTTAGATCCTAATTCGACAGCATTGAAGAAGTGGTGGATAAATAGGTGGTGGAAAGATTCTATAAGAAATTGTTAATAGATGATTTAAATATTTTTAATTTATTTGAATGATTATGAAATATATGGTAATTTATTTCAAATAGTTGGAATATTATCGTTTATTGTTGTTGTGGTTATTGTCGGACTTACGATGATGTGGACCCCAAAATTTTAATATTTTTAAATAATAATATCTCATTATTTTTATAGGGCTATGGTTATGAAATATATATTTAATTTATTTCAAATAGTTGGAATATTATTGTTTATTGTTGTTGTGGTTATTGTGGAACTTATTATGTTGTGATTATTTACCAATAAAAGATGGATAGGTGAGGCAAGTTAATTATGGTCGAGTGAGAATTCGTAGGCTAATTATAAATTGATTCATGTAGTTAGTTATCTTGGTTCTCATATTTTAAAAAGTTGTATTGGTATTCTTGTGATTATGAAAGAGAAATATTTAGGTTTATTTACTCTAACGATGTATGTTTTATCGATAGAAATATAAAAATAAAGGGTAAAAGGTAATTTTAACATTTAGTGGTGGATGACGGTGTTGTTGGCATCGGTGGTGGTGGATGATGATATCATTGGCATTGTTGTTGATGTAGTTGCTTGGTTGCATCTGACGATGATAAAATTCGCTCACTGAAACACCACTCACCTTTAGGAGGAGCGTGTCATATGGTGGTGAAAGCTACCACTCACCTTCAAGAGGTAATTGCATCGACGTCGATGCATATGGTGGTGAAAGCTACCACGATGTCTACGATGAAGATGGTGGCCATCTCGTCGTTGATCCATTGGAAGGATTCCAGCCTCGACCCATCTCCCTTTGCATCTACATTGGCGTTGACACAGATGCTGAGTGGTTGTTGCACTGGACACCATGCTTAAAGATAGCAAAGGATGTAGCCATCGGCCTCTACCTCCATAAGAGCAACCCGCCTATCGTGCATGCCAACCTCAAGCCCTCCAACGTCTTGCTTGGCCCAGATTTTGAGTCTTGCCTTATCGATTATGCTCGCCCTCCAACGTCTTGCTTGGCCTATACTTTGAGTCTTGCCTTGTCTTGCTTGGCCCAGACTTTGAGTCTTGCCTTATCGATTATGCTCTCATCCCGTCCCTCCTCCTCTTTCCCCTGGCCTTACCCCATGACCTCGTCGCCCTCAAACAAAGCAAAGCAAAGCAGACGGAATTGATTCCCACTTGTGCAGCAAGCAACAAACCCTGCTGAATTGCCATTAATTTGTAGTATAGGTTATCTTTGTCCACAGAAAAAAAATTGCCATGTATAGCAGCAGCAACACAATACTCGGCCTCATTCCTACTAAAAAAGCTCACACCCCCCTAAGCTATAATCTAAGAAATAAGATCCATCATAATTCAGCTTAAACCACCTTCTCTTAGGCCGCGCCACATGGATCTCATAAAGGCTAGGAGAGGGAGAGAGGGACCCTTTGGTGGAATCTGACTCAGCTTAAAACCACCTTCTCTTAGGCCACGCCACATGGATCTCATTAAGGCTAGGAGAGGGAGTGAGGGACCCTTTGGTAGAATCTGAATATAAATACCAAACAGCAAAGGCTACATACAAGAGATAGAGAAAGGAGTGGCCTTTCGATTGGTGACAAGGCTTCGTTATGGACCTTTTAAATCAACTAAAAAGGCATAAACTATAATAGACCGAAGGGTCAAACCAAATGAAATCCTTCCATAAGCTAATGATCATAATATTCAAAAGAGATGTCCACATTACAACTAGGTAAAGTGAAAGAGCATCATCCAAAGAAAATATTCTCAATCTCATCAACATATGTTTCACAAAGAAAGCAAGGAACGAGCAACAATACGCAGCAATGTAAGAAGAGGTGGGCAGAAACAGGTGCTATCACAGTAGTGATGACATCCACTTCCGAATGTTCCTAACGTGAAGTCGAGGCTATAGAATTCACAATCTTCTTCTTCCTCGGGGTAGGCACTGAGACATTCATGTCAGGCAACTCTCTATCCGTCCATTTTTGATCTTTGGACCATAAAAATCTCTTTCCAAAACAAGGACAGAACCAATAGATGGGGCATTAGAGCCAAATGGTTGCTTCGATAGATTTCTTTGGAACAAAAGTTTCTTGCTATAGAAGAGAACAGGACTTACTGAATAGACAACTTGTTCTTAAACAAACTGGGGATTTACTACTTGTCAAAACAAGGTCTCTTCAGAACTTGACATGGAGAAGTAGCAGATGGTTTCAATCATATTCGAAGAGAAATCATTTGGCACGAAATTGCAGTCTATTAAGAGCTACTGTCATTCAATTAGGCTTTTTTAACACAATTAACCAAAATCTAAAAGAAAAATGGAGAACAGATTTGTATAGACAATAAAAAAAAGTATGTTTCAATATGCCTGTTATCAGGTCATGTCAACAACAACAAATGAATATCATAATTCCCATGTTTTTTCTTTGAGAAACACAATGTGAAAACAAGTCCAAATGAGTCAAAATATCAAACCTCAACTTTTCGATATCTTGCCACGACGGAAACAAAGCTAACTGAATGCTATAATCGAAAGAACTTAAAAAACTATATTGAAAGAACAAAGAGAAAGAATGATCTTTTCTTCTGAGTGTCCAGAGAAGAAATCATCTTTCCTTCTGTTATTTACAGCTGCGGTCGTAGTGGCAGCCTGCTCATCATCTGATGATAAACCGAAGCCGCATTTGACATGGACAGCACTGAATCTGGCACAGTTTCCTCCTTGGGCTCAAGTTTAGGTATCATATATCCTGCTTCATTAGCCTGGAGATGAGCCAGATAAGGGTGAACTGGAGGCATAACAGACATCTTCATTGCGGCCATCGGACCCAGTCCAGCCATAGCAAGGTTTGTCAAGCCTGGTTGTCCCAATGCAAAAGGGAAGCTGGTTGTTGGTCCTAATTGTTCTCTTCCTGGGAAGTTAAATGCATTCAGAGCTGTGTGGCCATCAAACCTCACAAAGCAGTCTTGGGTTGGCTCAGGTCTTTGTTGAAGGATATGAGGTTGAGGAGTTGAGATGGGTGCTGTGTTGGAGGGAGCAGAGTTTATGTGACTGTTGCTTCTTGCTGCTGGGACATCATGATTATGCTTTCCTTCATATGTCGTAATCACTGACTTGAGATCGTGTGAGGCTCTCTCTATGTGCTTCCGAACCATGCACCCTGGATTGGTGCACTTATAATAACTCCTATATCAAAAGAATTGCTTCTTTCATACTTTTTTCTCCAACACCAACCAAGAAGAAAAACAATAAGAAGGGCAAACCCAATGAACCAGTCTCTCACAGATGTGGAGTCTGGGGAGAGTAATATATGCAACCTTACCTCTATATTTGGAGAGACTGTTTCCGAACCAAAAAGAAAAACTTAAAAACTTCTATATGAACTAGAGTTTCTATGTGACTGTAACTTGAAGTATAACAGAATTATGATAATAGAAGGTACCTTGGGTTTGGATTTCCTTTGACAACCTTTTGTCCATACTTGCGCCAACGATACCCATCATCCAGTATGTCAATCTCACTGGTTGTCTGAACGACCACTCTTGGTTCACGAACTGCTCTTGAAGCTGCACTCATTTCAATAGCACAAGCATCCAGCTTCCTGAATCAGAAGAGAGGCAACCAAACAACTATATATCATAGTCCTCAGACACATAAGAAACGACAAACTGCAGAAAGTCGACATTGTTGTAACAAAAAATTAACCTTCTTTTTGACTCAGTCTCATCTCCCTCGCCATCACAACCAAGTGAGACACTGCCATGGGTTGCTCGATCGTCCTCTTCTTCATCATTGGACAATGTGGATGAAACACCAACAACATCAGGGGATAAACGAGTACCATCTTGAATCCGTTGCAAGGCGTTAGAAGGGTCACAGCATTCAGCAGCAACAGGTGCAGATGAAGTTGCCTCCAGACCATCCCCCAACCATTCTTGGCCTCCATTACCACTTTGTGAGCTTCCTTTTACAGGCTTGCCATCTAAACTTGTTTGTGAACCAGGTTGTTCCGATTCATTAATCTGAGGGTCATTGAATGGGTGAGATGAAGGAACTCCAGACCGGCGATTTACATGGGGTTTTGGGTGATTGTGGGCACTCTTGTAGACTATCTCAGTGATATGGCCTTCGTGAGAGCGCTCCACCTTCTTCTTCACCTGACAATTTGGGTGAGTGCATTTGTAATAGCTTCTCGGATATTCGCTACCCTTTACCTGTTTTTGCCCATATTTTCTCCAATTGTATCCATCCTCAGCTGGAGTGCCAACAATTGTAGAAAGTTCTCCTCTTAGATCAGCATCCCCATCCTCCTGGTCATCGACAGCCGGAGAATGGTGACTTGCCACTAATGAGTCACTCATTCTCTGGTTTAACAGAATATTATTGTTGATATCTTTTCTGTCAGGTGGGAAAGAAAAACCAGCCTGAAGATGGATATCATGTTGATTCTGGAAGTTCACACTGACAGCTTCTATACTTGATTGTGTAGGCTTTTCTGGTCCAGTTGACACTTCCATGCTTGGTAACTCCTGCTGCTGGTCAATATAGAAACATACTTACAAAAATTGCTACTGAAAACAATCAATGAAATGGCATAAAAAGAGTTAAAATACTGATATAGATATTTGTTAGCTTGGATGGATCTTATTTTGTCAATGTACTCAGATTTGTACAAGAATCATGAGTGATACTCAAAGAAAATATGAAAGCTAAGACTAGAAGCTATTCCAATACATTTTCAGGGTTAGTAGGAAGATGGGCATCATCAATATATACAAAAATATCAGAAGTATAACCAAGAACTGGCTGTCACAAACGTTGCATCAACCCTGTTGTATATTGACTAGATTATATACTTGATAAGATAGAGCTGAATATGTCTTATTTGTATTTAGCTATCTCCTGAGAGGCCTAAACACAATGCAAGGACACACCTAAAATAGTAATCTAATGGTGGTGTATCAGACTCACATACCAAAGACTGAAGGTTCAAAGCCTTATCCAATAATTTCTTTTTACAACTGAAATATTGGTTTCATAGTGTAGCAGCCACACTCATCAAAGGTTGTTGGAGGTTCAAAACCTCATATGATAATCTTTTAAGATATCAACTGGCTTGACTGGTATAACAAGATCCTGGGATCCAATCCCGTCTTTACCACTTACTTTTGTGAAAAATAATAAAACACTTACACATGAAATGGGGACAATTGGGCTTCTACATAGAATAAGGACCAGAAGCACAAATAACAAAAACCAAGTGAAAATTCTGTTACCATCAACATGCCATCACAAGACGTTATAATACATAACAAGAGCAAAGAACACCATTCATGAAGCTTACAAGATTGTGCCACAAAAGGGGAAATCAATATGTATTTTAGTTAAAATTCTACAAACCATGATATGCATAGTGACCAACCGAAGTCAAAAGATCCACTTTTGTTTGGAAAACCATAGTGTAGCTTTACATTAAATGAAGTTCAATAGTAACAACAAGCATGATTATTCCTCCAGCAAATTAGAATAGACAATCGAAAGAATGTCTAACAAACACTTCCCATGATATCTCCCAGATAACCTCTTAGGCAGGAGAACAAATTTCACAAACTTAAAATCAAGGTATGCAATTTCGAATAATACCGTCCAGTACGGGCAGTACGTATCGGTCCGTCAGCTGACCGGTACACGGATCGCTCGTTACCGGACAGAACAGAAAATATATATATATATATACATAAGGCGACGTAGCGTCACCTTTTATAAGAATATTTATATATAAATATATATAATCTTTTATATATAAATATATATTTATTAATTTATATATATATATATATATACCGAGCGGTATACTGAACGGTATATCGCTCGGTATATAGTATCGTACCGTACTGAGCGAACGTCGAAACTCCGGTACGACACGATATTTCAATCCTTGCTTAAAATGTTGACTTGCCTCTAGAAAAACAGGATGCCCCTTCATTATTTTCCATAATCGTCTTCAATAACCTCTAATCTGTCTTGTTTTTTGAATGCCAGCACAGACATAAACTAAAAGAAAGAAACCATATGTTCATAGCTAACCAGGCAGAAAAGTGCTTCTTTCGAATACCGAACATCAGTCTGTAAGTTATTTGGTCATATCAACCAAGTTATTTCATTTCCTATCAGTAGGAGAACTTCTTAAGTTAACAAATCAGGAACACAGTAGGCTATGTATGGAAGAAACACAATAGTTTAGTTTGAACAGCAGCAATAATCAATAATATATATAAAGAGATACTTCTATACAAAGCTTTCCATAAATAATCAAAAAGCAGGAACACAGTTTTCTACAATGAAATACATATATGAGTTGACCTTGACCAACACTATCTGGCAGCAGTCAACAAACACAGAGAAATGAAGAAAAAATATCTATAGACTAGAACCAAACACTTGTTGTCTAACTGAAAATTCAGACACATTTTAAGCAGCATATCTCCAATTTGAGGCATTTATATTGTTCATGATTATAGCAGAACAAAAAGACTGATAAATAAAATAGATACAGCTTCCTTGCTGAAACATGTGCCATCATAAACTTACTTGGAGTGTGAGTAGAGCTAAGAGCCTATGACCTGGATCCTATCAACTCAAAAGTTAATTGTGGGTTTCAAGTCAAGAAAACAACTCTTAGTGTGAATGCATCTAGGCAATATTTAGATCAACATATTCATATCAGTGATTGTTATGATCTACATCATAAATTCATGCACAAGTATCCGTTATACTTTTTAATTTTTTTTTAGTCTAACAGCAAGCACAATAATCCCAAATCACATGAATTTTGGTTTTTAATGTTTTAACTTTTAAGCATCATATATTATGTCCAATAGAGCATATTTTAGTTTTGAAGACCCCATGATGGTTCATTCAGTAGGATTGAGGCTGCAACCCTAACAATATGATTCTAGATCTTTTTTGTACATATCTATAGTGATGGAGAAAAAAAAAAACTATTTGTGGAGGCTTAAAGTATGTGATGAATCAGGGGAAAACTATAGCAGCAACAGAATACTTATTCACCACATTACCTTTGTTTCAGAGTTTGAAAGATTTAAGTGTGATTCTGGAGGAGGCTTAAAGGCAAATGCTTCTGGAATGTCTTCAAATAGGTCATCTTCACTTTTAGTAGGGTCTGATGAATCTGAGACCAGGATTGGGTTTGAAGCAACATTTTCTCCAAACTGGAACTTGCCTGTAGTAGGAGATAGTTGAGCCTAGAAAAATAACAATCAAAAGTAAGGTACAATGGGTTCAACCCAATATGTCATTTCAATTCACCAATAAACTAATAACAGATCTCTTGTGTCCTTGTTACTTGTGTCATTTCATCAGTTCAACGCAACATAAGATGTACAGAACCAATATGGTAAAAGTTTTTGTTTATGTATGCAATAGTAAACACAGTTTGAACTAGCAGAAGACTTGGACTTAAAGGCTCTAATAGTGTGCGACATCACATGATTCTTGAGTAGAATATGATGATTGCCCTTTTCTTTTTCTTTTTCTTCGCACAATGTTTATTCTAACAGATGATTTGTCAGTCTGGCTATGTATGAATTGCTCGGTTACTCAGTGGTGATGAAACATTATCAAATGAAGAAAGATAAATGCCAGAATCTAATTTAGGCTCTTCCTTAATTCACTGGACAAAAACTGATTCCACATAACAACCCATAAGAATTTTCTATAAGAATGTGGGTCAGAATGGCATTGACAAATGCATGTATCCTAGCCCGAAACCATATGAACGTAGTAAACCTGTAGATTGTTCTTCTTGTCACTCTTCAATTGCTGATCTTAATTTAATACTCATATATCCAACTTTCTTAGAATGTCTTCTAAAACTCATTACAATGCATAATAAATTCAAGGCGTGATATCTTACCATAGGATCAGCAAGAAAAACCGGAGACTCCAACAACATGGTAGGACTAAGACCCGGTGGAATCGTCAAATAAGGGGAATGGATATCTGAGTGTGAAGCCATGCTGGCCGGTGGAATACCAGCTGTGTCAAGCTTGGGCACATTAAACCCTTTTCTTGTGGCCATCCTCTCAGCAAGTCCTCCAGAAGAGCTTGAAATGGGAGCACCGAACAATTTGGATTGCAGTGAGAATCCATTTGAGTCATTGACTCCAGCCTCACCCTCTTCTGCTTTTGTGCTTGGGCCCATACTTTGGGTTTCAGATTTCCATGAAGTCCCCACATTTCCATTCTCTGCCAAGAAAATTGAGAGTGACTTCGAACCAAATTCCTCATTCGAAGAGTTCGATAGGGTTCTTGAACTGGAGTTTGGAGGTGGCCAGTATTCGATTGTGGAGCTATTGTCCTCTGTCCCAGCCATGAACAAGTCGGTCTTTTGCTTGATTCAGCTTGAAATCCCGTAAGATCTGAGTAGATAGAACAACAAAAGTACATTATAATCGGATCACGCTTATGAATAAGTTGCAGTAGAATTTAGCTACCTACAATCCCACCATAGAAATGCAGGTAAAAGATAAGATTTTGAAGGATTTCCAGCTGCGCAATCAACGAAAAAAGATCGGAATTAAACAAAAGATTCGAAATTTAGGAGATTATAGGTACACGAAGCTCAGCTTAAAACAAAAAGAACCCCGAAATCGAAGAGAAGACGGCAAAAAGCTACGAACTTTACGACGAATTGAGACCCAGCAAGCCCAAATGAACAACCAAAAGCACACAAAATCACGTTTTTGAAGCAAGAAAGCAAAACAGAAGAGAAGAATGACCGGCAAAAGGAAAAGGAGAGGAGGGAGAGGCTTTAGCAGACTATCTAATGATTGGTCCTCTTCGACACAGATACAGCAGGGGAGGCAAACGTACAAGAGACAGAGCTCTATCAATCTTCTTTCTCTGCCTTTGGGGAAACCCACAATTCCCCCAACAGATCTCTCTGCTCTCTCCAAAAAACGAGAGAAAGAGAAGGGGAGGGCGGTTTGACCGGTAAAGGGAGGAGAAGAGCGCGCGAGAGAACCACGAAATAGGAAGGATTCGTTGGCCTGAAGAGAGAGAGACAGAGAGAGAGAGAGAGGAGCGCAATTGATGCAGAAAGAGCGCTTTCATCTGTTTGTTACTTCTTCCTCTCTCTCTCTCTCTCTCTCTCTCTCGCTGTCTCCTTTTCTTCGGTATATCATTGAGCCATTTGCAAATTGCTCCACGTAATATTTGTCCATTTACGATGTTAATGTCCTCACAATTTTACATTGACATACACTACTTGAAATTAATCCTTTAATTTAAATGCATTATATATTTTTAAATGAGTTATCCTTTTTTAGACACTTTTAGTTCCTCAAATTTAGAAAAAAAAAAGCCTATAAACCTTTTCTTAATCCTCTTAAAATTGATGTAGATATTTCTCCCAACTGTACATAGGTAATCAGTATTTATTTGCTTTATTACCATATATAATTCTTTTTTATTTCAAGGATTTGAAATAACATTTGAATCTAACATCCAACAACCTTAATTTAGTCTCACATTGAAAATAGAGAGAAATGAAATTAAGTTATAAGAACGAATGTACTACTACTAATATGAAACTTAGGTGTTTTAGATTTATGATTCAGGGATAAGTAAATTAATATGTTAGTTATTCTGTTAGATTAAATTATGACAAATAGTATCAAAACTAACCTATAAAAAAAGGATAAGCAATGTGGATGAGATATGCACCATGCAAAAATTTATTTATAGGTTACATTAGTCATCATTGACGAAATTAAGTTCTTTTAAGTGGTTGAGATCGTAACACATCCAGTTTAATCTCCGAATTGAAATAGATTATAAGAACTTGATGAATAAATATACTATCATTAACTTAGTTTATGATTAAACTAATAAATTAATGTTACCATTATTTGGTGAGGTTGGGTTGTGACAAAGCAAGTGATTAATTATTGCAACCACCGAATGGGAAATGTTTAGGGAAACAAAGAAAGCATATCAATTTGTTCAAAGTAGAATTAGACAAGACTATGATTCTTTCTTTCTTTCTAACTTGTCTTGATCATTTCATACTTGATTTGAATAGGTGGAAGGACTATTACTCGTATGCTATGGTTCCACAATTCCAAAAAACTATGCGAATGCCAAAGAGGTTATTAAGGCTTGGTTGAAAAAGAAGAAGAAATTTCTCTCTTCTTCACATTGTAGTTGTATGATTCACATTTCAGTCTTCTTCGCATGAAACCATTTGCCACCTTTCTATTCCCAAGACTTTCTTATGTCACTGTCTTAATCACCTTAATTTTGTTGTTGTTTAGCTTGAAATTGTTTGCCAATAATAAGCTGTTGCATTTCTTGGGTTTTGGCATAACAAATCATTTGCAGAATAATATATTGATTTATTTAAAGTGTCTTTTGACTTGCTCTGAAATATATATATATATATATATATATATATATAGAGAGAGAGAGAGAGAGAGAGAGAGAGAGAGAGAGAGAGAGGTTGATTTGATGTGAAGGCATATTAAATTCTCTTTATATGTCTTATTCATAGCTGAAAGCATTCCTTCTTCCAAGCGAATCTCTCAATCTGATTGATTACTTTCTTCTCGTCAACATCATCACTCCACCCCCTTGGAATGTTGCTTTAGCTTGAAATCTGACCACCAAAGACACTCTTTTATTTTGTGTGCCTCGGAAACAAAAGGCCAACACAATTTCCTAGTCAATATTTTATTTGAAAGTCTATGCCTATGTTAGCAGGAGTTGCTTTTAATCACTGCAAAGAATGAAGTACACACTGTTTCAATCAAGATGTTTAAAGAATTATCATTAATAAGAATAACATGGGGGTAATTGAGAGAATTATGTAAATCAAATATTTGGGCACCACATCTGTAAGTCTTCGGTAGAGATTTTAATTGGATGATGTTGATCCCAAAATGTTAAGATTTTAAGCAAAAGATCAATATATATATATATATATATATATATATATATTTAACTCGAATGCCTCTATTCAATGTAGACTTGTTATGTGAAGCTAAGTCTAAATGGATGAATAGTAGTCAAATTAAGAAGATATTATACAAACATTAATTGAACATCCGATGATATAAGATTTGAATTCTTAACCTTTCATATGTATGTCATGATAAATATTGTGATCAAATGATCATTGATCTCAAATGTTTAAGCTGCTAAAAATATGACTCGATATATACTAAATTCTAACCCCTTGAAAATAGAACTAGAGCTAAGAGCTTGTTTCTTGTTATGTGAAGCTAAGTCTAAATGGATGAATAGTAGTCAAATTAAGAAGATATTATACAAACATTAATTGAACATCCGATGATATAAGATTTGAATTCTTAACCTTTCATATGTATGTCATGATAAATATTGTGATCAAATGATCATTGATCTCAAATGTTTAAGCTGCTAAAAATATGACTCGATATATACTAAATTCTAACCCCTTAAAAATAGAACTAGAGCTAAGAGGTTTTTTTTTTTTTTTTTTTTTTTATAGAATTAAGCATGGTAGAGGAAACTCAAAAGATAAATTGTGAAGATACATCCATGGAATTATGTATTTTACTGAAAATTTCAACAAGTGATATCAAAGAATATGTTTGATTGTTGTTGATGATACATCTTCTAACATTAGTACAAGTATAAACTATTTCATTAACTCTAAAATGAGGGAAAACAACAGCTACTACTACAAGATGATCCTTGATGCATAAGACTGTGAAAAGAATTAGTAGTTTACAGTACTTTTCTTTGTTAGAGGAAGGAACGATCTTTGAAGGTTCTGCCATCATTAGTCTTCCATGCAGGTCTTTCTAAACTTCCATGTTCTCTACCATTCCACAAGTAGAATAATAGACAGGGATTGCATGGCTTCTTCAGCTTTTGTGTAGCTCATATTAAAGTCTCAATTCATATCTCAAGTGAGAAGAATTTATCATAAACAAATCACACCGTCATCTCCGTTTCTCTAAATATTATGTTTTTCTTGATGAGTACCTTAAATATTGATATGATAGTTATGTACTAGATCCATTTAAACACTCATATGATATAGTTTGAAACCTCCTTCACTTATTTTACTCTTAAAATATTGATTTAATTGATATATATATATATATATAATACTTGAAATATTAGATCTATTTATTAAAGGTTGAGAGTTTGAAACCTCATCCAACATTTTTTTTTTTGAAGGTTTCAACAAACTTGATTGATAGAGACTTTATCAAATCATCACAAAGCCTTGGGATCAAAACCAAATTTCCCCTCTTATATTTTGTAAAAAGAAAAAGGTGTACTCGGGTAGTAACTTCATGAGTTGAGGGTTTCAAACCTCTCATCCTTAACTTGTTCCAAATAGATGTGATGTATCCAAATGATATCTGAAAAAGATACGTCTAAATGATGAGCAATTTATTCTGAGTTTTCTTAATTTATGTGCGAGAATAAACCTACCGTGGAGTTAAAAGTCATATTGGATGTCAACATGGCAAAATTCATTGTCATGTTTCTATCAAATCAAAATAAAATATTTTTATAATCGTTCAAATCAGAAATATCTGAAAAAGGGTTTCAAACCTTTTCTTTTAATGCTCTATTTCTTCACTTCGTCTCAATCTTCGACTCGATCACCTGATGATATAAGCATCGGAGGGAGGAAGATGGTTTATGTGGACGGACAAGGCAGTCTCGTCTGTTCCAAACAAAAAAAAAAAAAAAAAAAGGTTCAGGATGTGTTGTTCCTTTCACATAAAGAATGGAATAGATTAGATGGGTTTCAGTCATCCACCGTGGGCGGACGATCCACATCTTACTTGATCGTAAGATTATGTGGGCACTGTTTGCTTGCTTGCTTGCTTGCTTGTCTTCGACATCTGTACATCTGTACATGTGTTGTTCTGTGCGCTTGGATTAGTAAAGCTTGCAAGAGATGGGTTGAAGTCTCCTGACATTGGCAGTCGGATGAACATATTAACCTTTACACAACAAGCAGAACACCGCTGCAGAATCCGCGCATCTAAATTAATGCAACCGAGTTGAGGGGAGTGTGGACGTCGAATCTCAAAGCTTGATGTGACTTCCAAATGTAATAATAGGATATGAACGTGGAAGAAAGAAATGAGCTACCACGATAATGATAATGAAACCGCACGAACTCTCAATTATCTGGGATTTACCTATAAATCTTTCCTTGTCGAGATAAATAAAAAACTATATGTTAGTTTAAAATATTTAAATTTTTATTTATAAATTATATTTAGATTTGTTTAAGTTCTCTTGTATCTCTCATTATATTAATCAAATCTTTGGGTGCAATTCAATCGAGCCTTCGTCGTAGTAGGTCTTCTAGCGTGGGTCGAGTTTCTTCAACTCACGCTCCTTAGGCGCCATTCACCCTGATCTTCTATTGTAACATATCTTCAGGTTAAGGTTTTTCGACTTACATGACTCGAGCATCATTCGCCCAGACCCTCCCTCGTAGCGGGTCTTTTAACGTAAGTTGACTCTTTCCAAATCACGCATCTCAGACATAATTCGGCTTGTGCCTTCGTCGTTGCAAGTCTTCTAGCACGGGTTGAGTTTTTCCGACTCACACGCCTCAGACACCATTAGCCTTAACCCTCCACCATAGCGAGTCTTCTAGCGCGAGTCGAGTTTTCCCGACTCACATGCTTTTTTAGAGCGATCCTAAAGAGACACTTGACCCAATCGTAGAGGGTGGCTCTATCGTAGGATGGGAGAATCTGCTTTCCTCGATCGACATCTTTTTCATATCTTCCTTAATTGGTGCCTTAGTAGTGGATGAGACAAATTGTATCTTTTTTTATATCTTTCTTGATTGATACCTCAATAGTGGAGGAGAGAGAGAGAGATCGGTATCCCTTCGACATGGTCCCAAAGGGACATTTACGTCGATGGGAGAATCTGCTTTCCTCGATCGACATCAGTAGTGGGAGGAGAGAGATCGTATCTTTTTCATATCTTCCTCGATTGGTGCCTTAGTAGTGGATGAGACAATTTGTATCTTTTTTTATATCTTTCTTGATTGATACCTCAATAGTGGAGGAGAGAGAGAGAGATCGGTATCCCTTCGACATGGTCCCAAAGGGACATTTACGTCAATTGTGAAAGGAGAGAGATCATCCCCAATCTATAAATCTCCCTTGGCCTCCAGTTATTTGAGCCTCTAACATTTCAAAAGCTTTCTCCTTAATTCCAACTCTCAAAGGTGAGTCAATCTCTAGGTTGTCTATCGTTTGACTTTTTCACCTTAAGTCACGATATATCTCCTCTCTTGCATAAGTTCTTCTCGATCTACTAGCCATTAGTCGATCGAGGTCCAATCCCTATCCCAAGGGTTCCTCAGGATTTAAAGTCCATGAAGAGTTCGTATGACTGCGACTCGATGGTGAGCGCTCCACTCCAGGAGTGTTTGCGAGTCAAATACTCCATCTCGGATGACTTTGAGCTACAAGTTCCTCGTCCCGACCAGCATCCATATGACTTAACGCTTAAGTCTTTGTGTTTGTTTGTCTTATGACACCCTCGAGGTGGGACTTTATCTTCCCCTTCACCTAGTCATAGTATTTTGCCTCGAATGGTAGGGCACGTCATCATCTCAGATGGTGCCCAACTTATGACACTATATAGTAGTGTTTATCGAAGAATGCAGATGTGTCGGTATCACCTCAACTTATAAGCCTTTTGCAGCTTATTTTCGACTGTGCAAGAGGAAAAATGACTACTATTTAGCCACTCGAGGGCGTTAAAGTTAGTAGTGTCCCATCTTTTTCATAGGTTTAGATCGGGACTGAGGGTTGAATCTCGCTTAGCCGGCATGCTACATAGACAACATCCCTCCCCTCTTGTCAAACAAGGAGGGGGTTAAGTGTTTCGATTGAGAGACATACTCTCCTCGTCCGAGACCATCTAAAAGATAAATAAAGACTAGCTAATTGACGTGGGTATCTAAAAGATAAATAAAGACTAGCTAATTGACGTGGGTCTTAGTCTGGCTCCTCGGGGTACAAAACCTCCTCCTCCTTAGATCCCCAATGGTTTTATGATTTTAGTCCTTTTGTAGACATGGACTTGTATTGCTCGAAGAAACGGAGGTGTGACTCATTTTCAGGTGCAGCGATCACCTCGACAACCCTGATGTCCGTCCACGAGGTGTCTAAACAAATATTTTTCAAGAAAATCGCCCAAGAAATTTATCCTCCTAGTACTGAGCATGCAATAGAAACTTCCCCAATTCTCTTCTTTACACAAGTGGTAGTGCTTAGTGTGGTCAAATCTGGCACAACTTTGTATCATCCTAAGTTCTAGCAAAAAAGAAAGGAAAGGAAAGAGTATGAAATATCCACAATCCGACCTTTGAGAATCACGAAAAAGAAAAAGGACTCGTCAGATCCATAGACTAGTATCAAAATAACATCACAAGTCGTTCATGTGTAAATAAGATAAAAAAAGACCATCCAAGCTTAAGGCTAAAGAAGGCCATCTACATAAACAAAGCAACACAAGTGCCAAAAGATAAATAGGCAAAACCTTGATAAAAATTAGTCTACTTCCTCCATCTTGCTCTCTTCTGCATCAGCCTCCTCTAGTGATGGCATCTCAGTGTCCTCCACCTTTTCATCTTCATCAATGCTGAGACCTAGTTTCAGCATGCGATGGATCCTGTTCCCGAAAGTGTTGGGATCATCGAGGCTGAAACCAGAAGTGAGGAGAGAAGTCTCAAACAGCAACAGTGTCAGGTCCTTGACTGACTTGTCATTCTTGTCAGCATCGGCTCGCTTCCTCAGCTCCTCCATGATCTGATTCTCCGGGTTGATCTCCATGGTTTTCTTGCTTGACATGTGGCCAGCCATGCTGGAGTCCCTGAGAGCTTGTGCCTTCATAATCCTCTCCATGTTGGCAGTCCATCCATACTCACCAGTGACCAAGCAGCAGGGAGAGTCGACCACACGATCAGACACGACAACTTTCTCCACCTTGTCACCCAGCACTTCTTTGATGACCTTGCAGAGTCCTTCAAACTTCTCCTTCAGGGTTTCCTTCCTCTTCTTCTCATCCTCGCTCTCATCATCAAGCTTCAGTCCCTCCTTTGTCGCAGACACTAGCTTCTTCCCCTCAAACTCCTTCAACTGACCAACAGCATACTCATCGATTGCATCAACCATGAAAAGCACCTCATAGCCCTTCTTCTTGAGCTTCTCCAAGAATGGAGAATTCTCCACAGCCTTTTTGCTCTCACCAGTGATGTAGTAAATGTCATTCTGGCCCTCCTTCATCCTCGTAACATAGTCCTTCAGGCTAGTCATCTCATCTCCGCTCTTTGTAGAGTGGAATCTCAGCAACTCTGCAACCTTTGACCTGTTCTGAGAATCCTCATGGATTCCAAGCTTGAGATTCTTTGAGAACGCCTCATAGAACTTGTTGTAGTCCTCCTTGTTTTCAGCAATCTCAAAAAAGAGCTCGATGCATTTCTTGACCAGGTTCTTCCGGATGACCTTGAGGATCTTGTTCTGCTGGAGCGTCTCTCTTGAGATGTTGAGGGGAAGGTCCTCAGAGTCGACTATTCCTTTGATAAAGCTCAAGTACTCAGGAATCAGTTCTTCACAGTTGTCCATAATGAAGACACGACGGACGTAAAGCTTGATGTTGTTAAGCTTTTTCTTTGTGTCAAAGAGGTCAAAAGGAGCCCTCTTTGGCACAAAAAGAATGGCCTTAAACTCAAGCTGGCCTTCCACAGAGAAGTGTTTCACAGCCAAGTGCTCCTCCCAATCATTAGTGAGACTCTTATAGAATGCGGCATACTCTTCCTTTGTGATCTCTTCAGGCTTCCTCATCCAGATAGGCTTCTGCTTGTTGACCAAAGACCATTCATGAGAAACCTCCTTAATCTTCTTCTTTTTCTTCTCTTTCTCTTCCTTCTCCTCATCAACATCTTCCACCTTACCTTCCTCAGTGTCCTTTTTGTCCTCCTCATCCTCATCATCAGAAATTTCTTTCTCCGTTGTCTTCTCCGACCAGAGGGAGATGGGATAGCTGATGAATTCAGAGTGCTTTTTTATCAAGTCTTTGAGACGGCGTTCCTCAAGATGTTCCAACTGCAAGTGTATGAAGCACAATGGACGATCATATTCATAAGCTAGAATAAATAGACAAGAAGAATAACTTTGTAGGACAGGGACATGTCCATTGGGAACAGATTTAGAAGTCAAGACAATAAAGAACATAGATGACACTGATCAATGTCAACATGTGACAGGTCATGCATTTATAAGATTGAAGAAATGCAAAGGTAGCATGTACATATTACTAGAAATGCAATGTAGATCATAGAACTTCTATTTGTACATAACAGAGAAACAAATACAAGAATGTAGTAGCATACAAATTAAATCAAGGCAACCTTCAGATCTTATTTAAACAGTCACTGTTCCAGTTACTACAGGCAAATCTGAAACTAAACAGTAATCTCATGACATCATATAGACTATGACACTTTCAGAACCTTTAATCTATGGAAATTTAAATTAACAACAGTAGAAGTATTTGCAATACCTCTAGGAGTTTCAAAGATTGGCTCTTCAAGCTTGAGCATGAGATATAGACATGCATATACCACCATATGAATTATGCATACAGAATTAGTGCACCAAACATGTACATATCACCAGAAATGCAATGTAGATCATAGAACTTCAATTTGTACATAACAAGAAACAAGTACAAGAATGTAGTAATGTAAAAATTAAATCAAGGCAACCTTCAGATCTTATTTAAACAGTCACCGTTCCAGTTACTAGAAGCAAATCTGAAAATAAACAGTAGTCTCACAACACCATATAGACTATGACACTTTCAGCACCTATAGTCTATGGCAATTTAAATTAACAACAGTGGGAGAAGTATTTGCAATACCTCTTAGGGTTTCAAAATTTTGCTCTCAAGACTTGAGCATGAGATACAATCATGCATATACCATCATACAAATTATGTATACAGAATTAGTGCACAGGGATGTCCTAAATAGTTATTTTCTATTCTTGCCTTGATATGATCATCATATGAATACCATCTACTGGTTATGGATATAGAATTAGTGCAAAGTAATATTCTTAATTTTTTTTATATTGTCTTGCCTTATAAATAGCTCCATCTAATAACAGTCATACAACTTATGTATATAGAATTATTGCACAGGGATGCCCTTGATAGTGTTTTTTCTTTTCTTGCCTTGATATTATCATCACATGAATACCATCTACTGGTTATGGATATAGAATTAGTGCAAAGTAATATTTTTAATATTTTTTTCTATTTTCTTGCCCTGATAAATTGCTCCATCTAAAAACAGTCATATAAATTATGTATACAGAATTAGTGCACAGGTATTGTCCTTAATAGTTTTGTTCTTTTCTTGCCTCGATATTATCATCATATGAATACCATCTACCGGTTGGATATAGAATTAGTGCAAAGTAGTGTTCTTGATAGTTTTTTTCTATTTTCTTGCCTTGATAAATAGCTCCATCTAATAACAATTTCTACATAATGTTTAATGTTGTGAGTTACTACAGCCTCGGTAGTTGAACAGATACAAAAGATGGGAGTTAAATGAATACCATATTAACATTATATTGATAGTACGAAAAAGATTATAGTAACAGTACAGTAAAATAACCTAATTATTATAACAAATGTAGCGAGCTAGTGCGGTAGCGTGTACCTGATCCTCCTTGAGAAAGAGAGTAATCTTTGTTCCCCTCCCAAGGCTCTCCCCTGAGGTATCCCTGGTAACCGTAAACGAACCCCCGGCCTGTGACTCCCAGACGTATTGCTCGTCATCGTTGTGTTTGGTGGTCACTACGACCCTGTCGGCCACAAGATACGCAGAGTAGAACCCCACACCAAACTGGCCAATCATGCTGACATCGGCCCCCGCGGCGAGGGCCTCCATGAACTCCTTGGTGCCGGAACGAGCGATGGTGCCGAGGTTGTTGACGAGATCGGACTTTGTCATCCCGATGCCGCTGTCGATGATGGACAAGGTGTTGGTGGCCTTGTCGGGGACGATGTGGATGAATAGCTCCGGCTGGGCGTCGAGCTTGCTCTTGTCCGTGAGGCTCTCGAACCGGATCTTGTCCAACGCCTGTTATGGGGCACCAGATCGGTAAGAAAAACGAAGAAGGGAACAAAAAAAATGGATATTTTCCCCCTTAAAATCGACATCAAAGGGAGGGACTCACATCGGAGGAGTTGCTGATGAGCTCGCGGAGGAAGATTTCTTTGTTGGAGTAGAAAGTATTGATGATGAGGCTGAGGAGCTGGTTGATCTCGGCCTGGAAAGCGAAGGTCTCCGACTCGGCCGCCATGGCTGGGCTGTGAAGAGAGCTCAAACTCGATCGAGAGGAAGCCGAGATCCGAGAAAAATTGGGGCATGCCAATGAGGTTGTGAGGAGCGGGGACACCTTATAAAGAAAAGGGAACCCAGTTTCTAGATCCTTCCATTGATCCGGAGAACCGGTTCGGGTGACGGTGCGCGAACCCATCAAGAGGCGGGTTCGATGATATCGTCAACGTCTACAATAACGCCAATCTTAAAGCCAGGTTCTAGATCCTTCCACGGATCCGGGGAACCGGCTCCGATAATAGGACGCCACCTCGTCAAGATTCGGAAATAAAGCCAGTTTCTGGATCCTGCCGCAGATCCGAGAACCGGCTCCGACAACGGTTAGCGACCTCATCAAGGTTCCGCTTCAACATTTTCGTCATTAATCCGACGTCTACCACAGCGCAAATCCTAAAGCGAGTTTCTAGATCCGGACAACCGGCTCCGATGGCGGCTCGAGACCCGTCAAGATTTAGGTTCGTTGATGTGTCATTAAGCTGACGTCAATCACACCGCAAATCCTAAAGAATTGAGTTTTGTCCGGCCTTCCTTCCGACCGTAGATTAGATGTATAATATACTCTCAAATCAAGCATATTATATATATAATATTTCTAAAAAATTATTTTTTTCTCATAAAACATATCTTTTTATTTTATTCTCATAGATCCTTCCTTATTTTCTAAAGGATAAAACTATCCTTAACCCCACCCCATAGTAGTTGTCTTCTGTCTTATAACCATCCCCGTATAGACATAACGAAAAAAACAAGACAAAAGTTAAAGGTAAAACGATAAAGATAATTAAGGAATGTTATGTGAAAATAAAATAAAAATAATAATACTCTACCAAAAATAATAAAAAAATAAGATTGATCATCTTTTTTGGCATGCAGCGAAATTTTCTTACATTAACTTTCTAAAATTTCCACACGTGCTAATTATTTTGTTAACTGCTTCTCTGGTCTTCTGTACATATTAGATCTTTCGACAGAATTCTCTAACTATGACAATCCTAAAGGAAAAGCTTTAATGCATAAACAAGACTCATTTTGTTATAAAAATGATCGATAAATATCTTAGTGTTCCTATTATGCTAAAATTCCGAACTAATTCACTGCATTTAATTTCAAGTGGTACTATAGACAGCTTGAGGATTCGAGACTTTCTATAACTAATAAGAATTATTAACCAAAGCATTTTTCATATGCTGAACTGACGAATCTGGGAACAAAATGCTGATCAAACAATTACATTTTACCTGTGGCTTCTTCACGTTGAAGGAACTTCCGATGCATACTATCCCAACGATATCCTCGCAACTGAACACAACAAGCAGTCATAGAGTTGATCAATGCAGCGCACATATGTGGTGATGCGGAATCATATGTCTCCAATAAACAAAAGAGGAATTGAGGGCCAAATTATCAGGGTTGTCTCAAACATAATCTCATCATCTTTAATCCATAAGGAAGCATAAATGAGTAACTAATTTAACCAATTCCCAGCAGCACCACCACAAACTGGACAATCATGCACAGAGATATGAACCCCAATCGAATACAATGAACCTTGCTGTGAGACTAAATATGTGCTAAAACCCGTGTGAAAACCTTGCCACCAGATGTTTTTGCAATTTAACAGAAGCACAAAGAATGAATTAGACCAAGGAAATAACTGCAGCCACTCCATCAAAGTATTTAATTCATAGAGAGAGAGAGAGAGAGAGAGAGAGAGAGATATATATATATATATA